>JANDKJ010000405.1:0-79058 GCA_028551335.1 Armillaria sp. CMW 4456
TGTACACTCAAAGTCGCCAAGGACGAGGGCCTTAGTAACCGGAAGATCAGTTTCGGACTCGTCAGTGGGATATATCCTGAAGGTGTTGCTCTTCGACATTTCAGATGTCACCGATGATGGTCCAGAGCCAATGGTCGCAGCAACGGATGAGTTGATCCCGTAGTTCGTGTGAGGCACGTCGATTGGAGGCACACTTTCCCCTGAGAGGCCTATGCTACTGAAGAAATCTGCTCCTGTGCCATCCTGCTGAGGTAGTCCTGGACCATCATCTCCAAATAGAGAAGGTGCCTTTGTAATGGATTCCATATCAGCAAGGCGAGTGCCTTCGGACGTAGCATCCGCACGGATTTCCGAGGGCGTCTTTTCGACAGACCCACCAAAAGGTTCATCATCACTAGGAACATGGAACGTATGCTCTTCAGCGAACGAGACGACGAGTTCGTAGGGCTTCAGTTTGCTGTCGTGTTCTTCTGTCTCAATCTCATCATCTGGAGCCTCCTTTACCACCTTGAGCTTCTCAACCGCCTCCGCAACACGAGCTGCGATGTCCACCTTCGAAAATCCCAAAAGAGTTATCAGCTCATCTCGCGAATCAGCTTGGAAGAGGCTGAGAAGCGCTTTCCAAGCCTCTTGTTCACCAGGTGTCGCATCTCCCTTCTCTTGTGCAAAGGTCTTCAACGAATCTCCTTCGATGGCCTCCTTCAGCTTTGTAGCTTGCACGACGAGTTCTTCTTCAATCACCACTTTCCGAACGTGTACGACGGCACTCTGGTGCTTGCCCTGTGCGGACGGTAGGTTGGAGACTGACACCAGTTTGCCACTGAAACCGAATAAAGTAGATGCTAGGCGTCTTAACCATTCAGGCGGCTGCTTGAGCAAAAGAGTGCCACCTTGGGTTTGCGAGTAGCTGGTGGAATCGAGTATGTCTGCACCGTTAGTGGTAGTAGCAGGTGCAGTTGAGGGTGTGGATTCGTCGGTTGATTGGATGGAATGGATGCCGACGGTACCGTCGAAGAATGCAGTAGTGAGGAGATCAGGGTTGCGAGGACACCATTCGACTTGGAACGCCCAGTTCGATGCACTCGGAAACTCGCCAATTATCTCAGACGTTTGCGGATTCCAACAGAGCGCTCTGTTATCCTTGCCGCAAGACAACAGCATATCCGCATCTTGCTTGCACCTAGAAAGAGACAGGACACCCTTTTTGTGGCCAGTGAGAATCTTCTCTAGGGCGTGAGCGTTGCGAAGGTCCCAGACCATGATGATGGGAGAAGAATCGTCTTTGGACGCCATAACAAGTCTTGTGGCCTATGTAATAGATTGAAGAAAACGACAAAAAAAGTAGTAGTAGGGCACACGTTGTCTGGATGCCAGGCGATGGCACTCATTCCCCTTCGACCGCACACAGCAAGACCATTTGTCACACCGACTTCACCAGCAAGCGTTCCCGCTCCACCACCGTAGGCCAAGGCGACGACCTCCTGCTTCCATCTGAGATCGCATACCACAGTATATCCCGTTGTGCTCGCTCCAGCAAGAACGTACGGTACCTGCTGGTTCCATGCGACAAAGGTAATCTCGTCCAACTTCGTGCTCGTTCCAGGTGTTCGGGCATACGACTTTGTAGGGTCTTTGAGATCCCATGTACAGACCTGCACCAAAATCAGCGTAAGGGCAACTACACTGACCAACAACTACGGACCTCTCCATTAACGGCTCCCGATGACAAAAACTAATCAACGCACCCCGAACCAGCAAGAATCTTCACTCGATCCTGTAGCGCCATCTCACCGTTCTCGATACCAACTGTAATAACGTCCCGTGGTCGACCACCATTGGCATATCCGTATGTCAAGCAGTGAGACCTATATTGACAGTGTTGACGCTAAGCTAGTGATATAACGACAGTGCACGTACCTCGCTGTATCCTTCACGGCACCTTTTGGTCCTGACTGTCCCTCTATACCCAGGCCGAACTCATTCTTGCGAAGAAAATTGAGGTTGCAGAGTTCTCGCTGATTCTCGTTGCTGAAATATTCTTCAAGAGCACCAGCGACGGTGCCTGTCGCGATGAGAGGGAATGAAGAGGACGGAAACCAGGTAAATGTAGAAGACCTGTGGATCTCCTTCAGTTTCATCGTGGTGGAAGTATTTTGTGCAATAGACATCAGAAAAACAGTCACTTACCAAGTCTCCAGCAGGACATGATCTTCCTGAGGATTAGTAGCAGGTGTTCGACCGATGTAAGTCTAATAATTTGGTATCCAATTTTGGTCAGCTCTACTTATTTGTACATATTTTTGGCCCGTAACAGGGGCATATTATAGACGGATTAATTCTACCAATGCAATGCATCGGTGAACAGGCCACTCTTGCTCTCAGTAAAGTCAAGCTTCTGGATACCTCAGCCACATACACCTGTCCACAATGTTTCTCAACCTAAATGGCGTCGTTTTTGATGCCTCAGATCAGAGTACGGCCTTGGTAACCGACGCTGGTAGACAAGATGAGGTGAGGTGAGGTAATAGAGAGCAGACAGTCATAGGAAATGTATGTGGATGCAGGAGACCCTTTAAGAGTGGACATGAACAATGGGAAGATCAACGTATCAACGACACAGACGCTGGCATTAGGAGTCTTTTAGCATAATAATATCAGATTTATAGCTGAATGCGACTCACAAGTTCCATAGACCAAACAGTACTTGTCGACAACTCCACCATGAGACTTGGGCAACATGCTCATAGTGCCTAGCGAGTGATAATCCATATGTACGTTCGCATTCATCCATGTGTTCAGATCATCGTCGGAGCTGACACTATTTCTAGGTAATGACTCAGTACCAAGGTACGTGGCGATGGGCTGGGCAGCAGCGATCTTCTGTACGAGTTTGAACGCGGCGCGGAGAATGTCTCTGTCAATCCAATGGGAGAAGTAACTGGGGTCGATGACAGGGGTGTCGAATGCGCTGGTGGAGTTGACGGTGATCTGGCCACGGCTGAGGGGGTGCTGGAGGGCGGCCTGGATGATAACGGTATTGGTGGCATTAAGTGAGAGGAGGATCTCGATTTGGGTAGGGCGGAGGGGTAGTACGTCTCGGTGATCACGTCAAAGGTGCTCTTGTAACTTGTGAGGATGGTCCAGTCAGTCGAGGGTATGTAGGATTTGGAGGTGGTATAGTTCCAGACAGTCATGTTGTCGCCAATGAGGGTGGTGAGGTTGACATAGGCTGGTGCATCCTCGTTTGTTTCTTCAACCACAACCTGTCAGGGTGATCTCAGGGGTGTGGCGCATGGACCCATCTGCAAACGTGAGGAAGCCCTCGACTGCCGCTCTCGCTTCATCGGGATTGGCTCATTGTGTATCGCAGACATGAGGACCTGGACTCTCGTAGGGCACTGCAAAGATTCGACTGTCCTTTGCATTGTGGGAATCTATTCTCCAGCACATCCTATCTGGCACACGCCTCGCAGCGACAGGTAGCTCTATCAGAGCGAAATATGCATCGAGGAGAGGAGCATTGAGGGGGGAGAGAGAAGTATGTATTCCGGAGACAATAAGGCGAGGTCCCATGCGACTATTGGTATTGAGTGATGAAGAAAAATGCATATGTCAACCAAGAATTGGGAAATGGCAGTCGCTCACTTGAGTGGACAAGCCAGGGTACTCTTTCGTTTCTTCGACGACGTGGCATTCACTCGCAGGGGTTCATGAGTCTTGCTTTCTTCATGGGACTAGGTGATTCGGGGTATGGTGTGTCCATGCATGCGGCTGCAATGGAAGGAGCAGGTTTCCTGTATATCATGAAAACTAATGTGTAAACTGTATCAAGAACGGACTCACCCTCCAACGCTTCCGTCGTTCTTTCCTTTCCCAGCTAAGTTACCAGATAGGTCCACCCCTGCCCAGAGTCGTTCCTAACCCTCAATCTCATTAACGAATCACAGCATCCCCTCAAACCCCAGGCATTTGACATGCACCTTGGGGCTTTCCTAAAGCACACGAGCTGGATGAGACAAATGTGGCAGGCCTGCTTGAAGGTCTGCTCCTCGATGCAGTGAGCAGCTTTGAAACTGGCGTGCCAAGGTGTGACATTGATATTGGTGGACAATGATGGAGTCAGAGAGAAGACAAAGCGAAGGAGCGCATTACTGCTGCTGGACCAGATTCTTATGTTTGTGCATGCTTGCTACGGACATTCTCTTCAGTGGGAGAAGGAAAAAGAAATTGAGAAGTCGATGCTTTCTGCCTCTCATCCTTAGCGTAGGAGACAAATTTTTGTACAATAGATATATACATATGGTGACACCAAAAAAATGCACGATTTCTACATGTACAGAGCGAGAACTTGGATTTCCTGGTCTGAGACACCCAAAATGTAGGCAGAATCCGAAAAAAAACAGCGAGGGCTGGCTCAATTCTGAAGATTTCAGGACGGTTAAAGAGACATTGGAGCGGGAATACAATCATACAGAAGGTGACGTCTCGCTTTTTTTGTGTGTCAGGTTAAAAAAGAGATAGCAGGATGTATGCTGTTTTACAGTTGATCAAGTCAAACAAATGTTAGGCGAGGGCTAGCGTTTGAGGCTGCCGGCACACTTAAATTTGGTACAGTTCGAAAGGTACAATACATATGAAGATCGTGACAGCTCGATTTTTTAATGCCGAGACTTTGGAAAGGTGTGAAAAATTGGGGAAGTTCAAAAGAGTGACCGTTTACAAGTCCCAACTTGTATAAGGTGCCACACATCAACCAGGGACGCTGGCGACAAGCGGGCTGCGTCACCTTCTGGACCAACTTTGAAATTTTGTTTTTGCTGTATAAACTATTTTAATACAACGTGAAACGGGCCAGCCCTCGCTGCAACAAGTTGAAGCAATATCTGAAATACCGATCATTGCTTACTAAGCTCTAACGCACCATTAGAGCGAGGTGCTATAGATAGTGGAATTGATGGGAAATAAGATAGGGGTCAAGAAAAACGATATCTCTACAAGGCGTGTGATGGTACGAGGGTACTGTTGGTGCACTATGAGGATGGTAATAGGCACTGTGCACTGTGCAGTAAGTGTGTACATGTGTTTGTGTGTTTGCAGTTGTTGGAGGATATAGGTGATTGGGCTTATCAGCAAGCCTTTGGACCGGGTCTGATTACACGTACATTCTTCTCTCTTACTCCTCAGTCTTTCACCATCAGGTTTGTGTTGACTGAGGATCTAGTACTCATATGCATACCTTACAGGTTGCTGGTCATTAGCAGTTGTGGTTGGATTGGTCAATGGCCAAGTGTACGACTATAAGGACTTGTGCATAAATATAAATGTGGACTATGTGGACTATGTGGACTATGTGGACTATGGAGACTTGTGTGCTTGAATATGCACTATGGAGACTAAGTGGACTTGTGCATGAGTGCGGACTATGGGTAATGCAGACTTGTGCTTAAATGTGGACTATGCGTAATGCTTATGCTTATGCTTATGGGGGGACTTGTGCTTGAATGTGGACTGTGTGGACTTTTGCTTGAATGTGGATTATGTGGACTAAGCGGATTGGTGTGTGGTATTTGTATGATGTATTACATAAGCATATAAGGTTGCTATGACTTGTGCTTTTATGTGGACTAAGTGGATTGGTGTATGGTATTTGTATGTTGTATTACATAAGCACATGAGGTCGCTATATGGACTTATGCTTGAATATGGACTACATGGACTTTTGCTCAAATGCAGACTGTGTGGACTTTTGCTTGAATGTGGACTATGTGGACTAAGCGGATTGGTGTGTGGTATTTGTATGATGTATTACATAAGCACAAGAGGTCACCACTTGAAGGATAGCTCCATATAGTACTGAGGAATGGCAGGAGTGAGAAGGACCCATCATGTGACCATGTATATACCATTTTGAGCTCGAGATAACCTGGTTTGGGTGTGTCCTAGGTTGTTTGGGAAGAGGTATGATGAGTATATAGAGTGTTTTAGTGAGTTGGAGTGGATAGGATGAGCTGTGGGAAAAGGAGTAAGTGAATAAGTGAATGTTATGAGTAGGCAAGGTTGTAATTTAAATTAAATTGGTGTGGAAGGGAAATGGGAGAAAAGGGGATGTGTACTGTGTAGACAGGGTTAAACACGATATTTTCTGTGTATAAAGTATGGGGTGAAAGTGGGTATATAAAAATTGGTTGGTGGTACAAGTTTGGAGGTAGGGAGGAGGAAGAGGTGGATGTAAGACGTGTTTTTGAGCTGTGGGAGGGTAAGAATGGGTTGAAATATTGAAGTGATGATTATAGGATAGGTGTAGATGAGTTATTTTGGTATTCCAGAGTTGTAGTGTAAGAGAGGAGGTGTAATGGAGAAAAAGAGTTATAATATAAACCGAAGTTGTGTGGAAGGGAAATGGGTAAAAAGAGGTCCGGTACGAGTTAGATATATGTATGATAGATGTACTCTGTAAGTTATAGGTGAATAGCTAGGATAGAAAAAAACCGCTTGAAGTTACAAGTTTTTAGGGGCTGATGTGTATATGAGGAGGAAGAGAAGGATGTTGGACGTGTTTTTTTGGTGTGGGTGGGGCGAAACGAGCTGGGAGATTGTTATTATGAATAAAGGATAGTGTATGAGGGGTTGTACGAGTATTCCGGAGGATTGGTGTAAACATAAAGGGAAAGGTTGGTGTGATGGACAAAAACAGTTACATGAGGATTTATAGGGTCCAAGGTGAGAAATCGGAGTAAAGGACTCCGCTAGGATCTAGATGTATGTGTAATAAACGAATTTTCTCTATAAACCATGGGCTGAAAGTGAGTAGATAAAAACCGCTTGGTGGTACAAGTTTTAGGGGTAGGGTGAGGAGTAGTAGTGAGAAGAGATGGGTGTAGGACGGGTTTGGGGGATCTGTTTGGGTCGAAATAAGATGTGAGATGAAGGATATGAGGATATTGAAGTATTATATGGTCAATAAGGAATATTTTTGGGATTAGGTCGAGGTTGAAAAAGGATTGATGGGTGAAATGGGGTTGAAATGGTGATAAAAGGTGTATAAGTCTGGTTAGAAAAATGATAAAAATAAATGGACTTCGTGAGTGTGTAGATATAGGTCTAGGCTTCATTTGTTCTGTATAATATGAGGGCTGAAAATGGAAATTGAAAAACCGCTGGGCTGTACAAGTTGGGATCAATGGAGGAGAGATATTAGGTAAGCAGCCCAATGTGACATTAGGGAAATGATCTAGGTGTTAGAACAAAAAAGCTGCATGGTTGTTCTCCTGATATTGATGAATAATTCTTCTCTATTTATGGAATGATGCTGGAGAATGAGTCAGGCCACGCAGTCAACGCTGTTTGGGGTGGTTTTAGATGCTAAATCCAGGGATTATAACACTAGGTGTACTGGTAGTCATTTGTGGATGTATATTGGCTGCTGACGTATCCGTTGGCAATGGTGCAGGATTGTTTGTTGGCGGCGCCTCTGTAGCCAGAGCTGCCTCTGTCGCTGGCTGTGTCGCCAACATGCAACTGTAACTTGGCAGGAAGAGTTGCTTGACGCAATGTGAGTGTCAACACCTCAGACAAGTCCTGAATTCACTTACTCTTCACCGCCTCCAGTACATAATACCCCCTTTGCCATCCGCAATTCCAGACATCAATTCATCCACATTTACAATAGATTCTTGTCCACAGCTGAGAGGCAAGTGGAGTTGTGGCCGTGTTGAACATGACGACTCAAAAGGCATATGCTGAACAGAAAAAATGTTGAGCCTTCAAGCTCAAAAATCAAGTTACGCTGTGGAGAACTTACTTTTGAAGTATAAGATTACAGATCCAGACCACTAGATATTCTAAACATTTCACAAGTTGTCTGGTCGGTACGTATCCATCTGTCACAGGCGAAAATAGGCACACAAGGGGTGTCAACATGACTTACCGTCTCTGTCCCATACCACAACATTTCCTTGTTTTTTCGTCGGACTGACGACTGTCCCATCCTCTTCTTAAGTCGGAGCAAAGTGACATCGCCCTACCATCTGAACGTTTGTCCCGTCTGTCATTGTCATTCGATAACCTAACTTTGATCCCCACCAGCCCGAAGATTGCGACAAAGCACTTGGCAGAAAGGGCATGCAAAGCAGCCGACGGAGGTCTTGCAAGTAATGGTCGTATCTTGACGGTATCCACCTAGCCCAGTATCAAACGTCCATCAGAGTCGACCTCGCCCCTGTTTCCCCTTCACAACCCTTTTCGATCTTGGCTGAAGCCGAGCGCATCGGCGAGTCCGGCTACAAGAAGTTCAAATCGCTCCTTTCTACGGTACGTGTTCAGTAATGTAGGAGGAATAACAGAATAGACAATATACCTGGGTATAGGCCACTTGGCACTATCGAAGGACCAGTCACTTGGGTGATGAAGCGAGGCGAATCTGAGGGTGAGCAATCCCTGGACCTGGCTTACGTTAGCGGACTTCGCTAAGAATCCTCCTCGATACTGGGGCTCGCAAGAGTGGTTGCTCCCTTCGCTTGGGGACGGCCCGACCTCTTCCTGGAACAGGCTTCTTGAGTCACCGTAAACGAGAGAGACGGTGGAGAGTAATGTCAGGGTTCAGAGGGTGGAGGAGACTCAAGAGAGGGATGCTGCATCGAGCTAGATATTGACACAGGTGTATTCAGCAAATCCGTACACTGCTGTTGAGTTGTATCCTCAAACTCGTCATCAAGGAGCCTAACGACACCTACACCTTTGCCTTCCCGCCTGATGCGCTGTTTCTGGGAGCATTTCTAAATGAAAATGTTACCGAGGGTGAGGGCTGCAAGGACGACAGCAGCGGTGGTGATGCCGGCAATAAGGACAGTATGATTTATGCCACTCAAGCTCGAGTCGGAAGTGGCAAGCGATGTAGGCATATTCGTCATGTACATCGTGAGCTTGCCGAAGATAGATGTCACGATTGTAGTGGGGGACGTCGTGCTTGATTCATCGGAGGTCGAGGTAATGGAAGACGTGGATGTGGTGGTGCCAGTAATGGAGGTCGTTCATGGGATAGAGGACGTTGAAGTAATGGTGAAGATAGAGGACGATGTTGATGGCGGCGCGAATGTCGCGGAGGATGTCGAGCTCAATGTCTACAGTGTTGAGATGGTGGAACTGGTGCTGCTCGTGCTGCTGGCCGGTCTGGGAAATCATGAGTCAAACTAGGTGTGAAGGTGCGAACTACTTACGTGGAAGATGTTGATGGCGTCGATGAAGTGGTGCTTGGTGCCGTCCAGCTGGTAGGCGTATCACTGGTGGTTGCAGATGTACTCTCAGTTGTTGGAGGCATTGATGACCCATGCCCTCCCGATCCCGCTGCGCTTGTATCAGAAGGAGTCGCCCCATTGCCGTCTGAGCATGATATCTGCACAGAAATAGCCTAGTTTGCATCAACATGATGCATCGTGTTTATTCATTGCGACGTACAGTATTCAAGGGTACACCATTCTTTCTGGTCCTAGGGAATCCGGAGTGAGCTGAGACTGTAGCGCAACATTTGAGTCGACTTCATTTACCGGCATGCAACAAATTTACAAATATATGGCAAGATGCGCCTTGACGTTTATCTGCCTCTTCCTCAAATGTGTCTGGCGGGTAGCGCATTATAGTATATTGCCATTTCCCGTGACACAATGACAGCTGCCTATTCATCTTGAGGATATGCCCATACCAGCGTGAGCTTCCGCCAGGTATGGGATATGTAAGGATTCGAACGTTGAAAAGGTAGTTGTCGTTGTGGGAATAGTCGGAACGAAGACTTCGACGAAGGAGATGAAAAGCAAAAAGCACTGAATGTAAACAACGACGAGGGGCAAGGGGAAGGATAAATTCAAGCTGGAGAAAGTAAATGTTGTGGTCATGAGACATTCCCGAACAGAGACGTTGGAGCTTCGAGTACCGAAAAGGAACGTCATCACTGAGAAGATGGTAAGCGTCAAAACTGAGCCGAACGTAAGGAGAACAGTGTTAAATGCACCTCTTGCACTTAGCGACATTTTCTGAAAGGATTCAAATGACAGTGTCAAGAGCGAACTGCGGTCAAGAGTTATCAGAAGCATATCAAAGAGCAAGAAGGAGAATTGTAACCTAGGGGTCAATAGGCAGGCAAGAGAAATGCTTACTAGAACTGAGGTCTGAACGCCCTTTCCGCTTCTCGCTTGCAACTTTCGGCCAGGGTTACTTCTTGTCAACTTGCCCTCCACGTTCCTAGCCCGAAAATACCGTGAATTCGCCTGTTTCTCCAGTTCCAGTCCGTACGCTGGCATGCAGTCCGTCGTTGGCTTTCCCCATGATGCAATGAGTCCTTGATGCAAGCGCAGAAAGCAGGGATAGTATCACATTATCCCGTATCCTTAGAACGACATGATGAGAGGAGGTACGAAAGAAATTATCAGGGACTGATGGCCCGAGCTTATCAAATGTGGCCATTTTTACCAGCGAAACCAAAGCGAACCAAACATCCTTCGGTCCGACAACTCTACACACTGGATTTCTGGTTCTTCTGAAACTCTGGCTGTTCTCTAGGTCACCTTCTTCCATGCTTAATGAAAACAGTATTCAATTGCATAGCGTGACTAATATCTCGTCTCTAAACGGAACCCACGGCATGTATGACGACCCCTTAAATCGTGCTCACACTCGTTGCAAGGATATGCATGTTCTCTGCGAGGATAATCCTCACTCCGGCATAGAATATAGGTTGATATCTGGACGCTTTGAAAATCATGTACTTGTGGTTGCAGAGGAAGACGAGCCTTTCCATCCCATCATGGCATCTTCTTTCTTAGCCGTTCTCGCACCGGCGGTATTTGGTGCTCCCAATACTGCGTCTCACGATGACGGGACTTTTGTGGGAAAGGTCCAGCCTAGAGTATACATCGTTACACTGGAAGAAGACATGTCAATAGATGACCTTCTTGAGAGCCTTCGCTCCTGTTACTGCTATCTTTCGACCCTCTGACGGCTTTGCTAGTAGATTATCTATTTAACTTTGGGATTTTGTCTTCTGAATTGCTACAGGTGTCTTTAACGACGACGATATAAACGCCTTACGAGCACATCCCTGCCAGCGTCAATCTTCTTCGCACTACAATCCTATGCTAATCGCATTCTTGGCAGAATATTAGTAAGTCCCTTACAACTAGGTGCTCCTGAGAGCGCGGCGGTTTCTCACTGCTACTTCTTGCCATAGTGGTGTCTTTTTCATCACTATAACTCAGTATACTGCTTTATTTGTATACCTTGCTCTCTAGGTTACCTATCACCTGGTCGAAGGCTTCTTCGAGTCTAGCTAGGATCCCCTAAAGTGCTGCTCGTTGCTCTCCGTAGCTCAGATACATCATAACCCATTTTCTCGTCAATTACGCACTGGATAATGTATAACTTCAAAGCGCCCTGACCTATAGTAATAGCTACGACCCCTCCGCTGGTACCGGTGCTGATGCCTATGTTGCTGATACTGGTGATCATCGTGTCGTTTGGCGAGTGCACTGTCTCCTAATTCATCACGACTCCAAGTATCTACACAGGACATATATGTACGTTTTGAGGACGTCTTCAGCCATTTCCACGGACTCCCGATTCACGTTATGAAACATGCCGTCCTGTGCTTTTGACCGGAAAATCTTGGGTGGACGAATTCCATAAAGGACAGTCCAAAATGGCTCGAGTACTCTAATATCTGCAGGACGAGGATACCGTATCAGCAACCCTTCAGTATCTGAGGCAACGCAGCAGTTGGTTGCATCCCGTTCTTTGTATGTGGACGAAAGCGTTGGGTTCGTCTATAGCGTACCATCCTTCTGTATGGAACAGAACGTTCGGGTCTGACTATCGAGATGCGGGGTCTTGTTAAGACCAGCACAAACGTATTTTCTTTTTCTTGATTTGTGAAATCCCCTGGCAGTTGCGTTCATTCTCTAATTGCTTGTCTCCGACTCTTTAGCTACATTCTAGACACCATAGTTATTATCGTGGTCGTAGGACTTTTCATTGTTAGTACTAAATATATTGTGTACTGATGAATGTATGGGCAGAAGAAAACACACGCCTGCTCTCTTAATCCAATATTGACTATCCGATCTGCGAACGAAGACATGATAAGTGAATGGTACCGCCAGATTTCTTGAAGATGCGGACGGAAAACGGAGTCGATACAGAATCACTCGGCAATAACTAAAGTGGCGACAATATGCCTTATAAACTGCGTTCTGCAACGTGCGACAGCTACAAGATCTCGAAATGCTACACAAAGAAAGTGGGGTAGTCCGTGTCAAAACAAGTGAAAGGGGTTACAATGTGCAATGCGAAGGTGACAGCAAAAGCGACGGCGATACTGACAGATATAACATAACAGAGCGAATATGACTACTCGGACAGGAAGAAAATAAATGCGGTATGTATTTGCAAGACGACGAAAAGAAGCACGAGAAATCTGAGCTTTATGCCAGGAATATTATATCCGAAGTGAAGAATGGATGTATGCGAGATGTTCCGAGATTGAAGGAATGCAGGGATCAATGGCGAATGATATATGGTATGCGGTGAATATTGGTTCGTGAGTTTTTGATTCCTAGGATAAATTTTGCGATAACCGAAAATTTGCAGATGCGAGTTCAAGAGTATCTTTTGAGATATGTACCGTTACTGGTCGAGTTTGTTGTAAGATAAGAGCGATGACGATAGCGATGGATGGAAGCGAATAATTGTCGAAGAAAATAGACCATACGAGATAGAGATTAAGCGTATGACGTTTAGTAGCCATAGTATGCACGCTGGAAGAACTGTTAGTTTTGGAACAGGAGATTCACAGAGTACATACCATTCGATCACTGAGTGAAATATATATATATTAGTTCGACAAGCGCATAAAAAATTGTATTACTCACAACAACCAGATAACTTTGGAGCCTGTCTTACACCCACGCAAGGTAACAATATGACCTCTGATACAATCGTAAAGAAGGGCACGCTGATCCTTGTCCGCCTTGACATGTACAATTAGTATCTCAGGTCTAGAAGAAGCAAAATGGTGGACATACTGTTGGCAGCACACTGGCGATCAATTGACTTCCAGTTACTGATAGCGCTAGGTCGACGATCATTGCACGGCGAGCACTGTACGAAACGAGGATACTAAACACACGATGGTTATGTCCAAAGTACGGCGAGATGTACCTTTTCGCAGGTTCACACATCCTCTTAACTACCTTGTCAAGTGTATCCTTACCGCCCTCCTTCAAAGCTTTTGTCACCGATTTATATCCTTGCTCGTTAGTGGCATATTCAAGAAGACCTGATATCAGGTGGTCGAGGGTCAGTTGACGATGCTTGTCAGATCCGTGCTCTAAAACTGAGAGAAGCCTTAGCGGGGTGTCGATACAATGGAAACCAGAGCATACTGTGTTGGATGCAGTAAGAGCCCCATTGGCTCTTTGCAACCTCGCCGAAGACCGAAGTGCCTTGGTTGAGCAGCTCGTCGACGATGCCATCCTTCGCAGAGTCTTCCAAGTTTTCAAAAGCATGCTGTGGGTACTAGGATGAAAATGTAGACATTAGCTCGACGGTTTAAGGTCACACCTGAACAACAAGAGAGCCGGTTTCGTGACATGCAAGAGCTGCCCATTTGCCTTTCAGCGACTTGTTGACACTAGGACATCGATAAGCAACATCGTAGATAGTGTCGGATTGGATACGTACAAGGCAAAAATAGGCGGCGCCGGAGGAGTCCACGAGAGCTCCATGATCTACGGTCAGTCGTTAGGGATGACGAATATATTGGGGGATGATCTCGTACCTTACTCCAGACGTGACTGGCATGCTTATTTACTAAGGTCTGAGCGGGGTCACCAAGGAGCAATTCGGAAACGATTGTGAGGCGAATATCTTCTTCGCAGTCGAGGGCCTTTTGCAGTACATGGCAACCGTAACAATTGGTAGCCAGTTCAACGATTCGACCTCTTCACGAGTATATCAGCGATGCCGGTTATAAATAACGGGCAACTTCCATACCGCATACATCCGACGATCTTCCTTCGTTCTTCAGCTGTCGAGGCGGCTTCAAGACAGCGCTGAACGGCCCAGTTTCCAAACCTGTCGTGAAATTGATAAGAACCTGCATCTACCCAGAAAACCACAAATTTCACCTGTGAGCCATCATCTCAAAGCCTCGAGCACAAATTGCATCCACGATCTTTGCGCGCTCGTTCAAATCTGCGACCTTGAGTTTTTGCTGCAGGAAAATTGAGGCTTGCTGATCTGATCCCTTTATGATACGAGAAACGAAAGAGTGGTATGGCGGAGTGGATGACGGATGAAGGAGCGACAGGAAGTTGATTGGCTGATATAATATAAATGTATGCGCTTCATTAGAATAAGGAAAATTTGAATTTCGAGTACGTACCTCGTGAGATGGCTGTCCCTGAGGAGATGACGGTGAGGATTGGAATGAGAACGATGAACGAAGCCCGGAGGAATGCTCATCGATACCGACACCTCTAGAACTGATTCCAAGAGAATTCACCATCGCCTTCTCGTCCGACCGCGTCCATTCAGCGTGTGGAGAGAAATGATCCTGCGAAGACGGAACTGACGGCTGAGGTACGTGCCAATCACCAGAGTTGATAGAACTACGACTGATCCCGACATTAGTCGACGTGTCCTGACCAAGGGACATTGGGGGCTGGGGGGGATTGAAGAGCTGCGAGGAAGTCTGATCGGAAGGGGAAGTCTGGTAGACAGAGTACGACGCTTGGGGGACAATATTGGCGACAGTAGCTGCAGCTTGATGGTCGTAGGATTTCATGTAGTAAGGTAATGAGTGAAGCTGATTAGGAGCGTGCAGGTAAGGAATGGTAGAAATTGGCATTTGCGTAGAGGTGAAAGTCGGTGAATGAGATAACATGCCGTTATCCGAGACATGCTGAAGTCTCGTCGGAGAACTGGGCTCGAAGAGCAAGGAAGCCTGAGGGAGAAAGGAACTGGAACGTGGTCCGGTAGTGAGCTCGTATGGAGACTGGAGCTGCTTAATATCGAAGGTCCTAGTCGGCGACAAGTCGGTGGGAGTCAAAAGAGCAGATGAAACAGATGCAGGAGAAAATTCTGGGGATCCTGGTTGCGCTGCCTCGAAGTTGAGATTGAGTGCAGGCTTTTGCTGGATAAACGGTTCTGGTGAATTAAGGTTCAGAGTACGTAGCAGCTGTTCGACGTGCTGCATATAGTCAGATTAGCCAGAACGAAAACGACGGTGCTAAGACGAAGAACATACGGAGTCATCGAAGTCACCCGTAGGACTGTTCTTTTTGCGTCCATCCCCGATAGCACCTATTTCCTTCGCTGTCGTTGACCATGCACCCGGGGCAGTTCCAAAGACGTCCTCCCGTGTGATCATCGGCATCGTCTGGGAGGTAACCTGCATCGAACGCGAAGGCTGATGCTGGACTTCCGTTTCGGCGACCCTCGAGAACGAGTCCAGAGCCTTGGGCCAAGTCGACTCTGACGGTTGGGGCTGCGGCGCCCATATTGACATCGTGGGTGGTCCAGACGGCTGACGAGGGCGAACACCATTCTGTGGCGGTGGACTGTGGTCACGAACGGCAAGAAAAGGTTGTGCGTTGTCCGAGGAGGGCATGGAGAGAGACTGGAGGAGGGATGGTGGTGGTAAGAAGTCAAGAGACGTCGCCGCCGTCTCTTTTTATAACCTCTGAAAGAAGCGCATCAAGATTCGCATTCCTTTTATGGCAGCGCTGTGTCCGTTTTGGTCCTCCGGTTAGTCCGCGTACCTTCAGCAGAAAGATTTAGCTCCAAAAACGAGACCGATATGAAGAGTCAATTCATGCAGTTGAAAACACTGTTGTGCACTGGGGAAATACATTCAGGTTATTTTTCGAGGCTGAAGCTTGAGCCACTTCAGGCTGCCAAAGAAGATTTAGCTTATCAGTCAGCAAGATAGCAACCCGAAACTGGAAGTAAATCCACGTACGTATAATTTTTATGACGATAAGGATCCATGCGGAAGGGAGGATTTGTGTGACATGCTGGTGATTTTGCCAGATCGTGTCGAATGGATCTGGCATTTCATCGCACTCCCATTAATCGCCATCAAATTCCAATACTTCGGGGGAAAGGTGTTTCAGAGTGGGGAGTACATAGACGAAGGGCTGAAAGGTATCCTCTCTGAGAAAATAAAACGAGATGGGACAAGACCCAGGGCGCAATCTGTAGTCCAGCGTATACGCCGTTTCGGTGGAGCAAAGCGTCGTAGTAGTAAACGTCCCACCCAAGGAAAGAACCGTCGGCCCCGAAGTCCGAAACTGAAGGGAACAACGCCTGTGCAAGGACTTGGGAATCAGTGGTCTCCTTCCAAATCACAAAATGATTTTCACGTGCCTTTGCATTCTTGATATACGTGTATTTGAGCGATTTCTGGATCCGTCGATATGAGAACTCCGGTAGAAGTAGTTTCAACTTTTGACTTTCAGTCGTCCACCGTCGGTCGCGAAGTTTAGTTCAAACATCAAATGTGCCAGAATTAATTCAGGTAAAAGGCTGGTCTTGACATGGTGTTTAGGAGTCCACGTTAAATGATAGCGCCCACATGCATTCCGAGGTTCTATCGAGAAGATTAAGATGCTCGACAGAGACAAGAACACAATATGTCGATTCACGTACACACTCTTCACACCATCACTGATTTATTGAACCCAAAGGAACGATCCTAGAAAATCACAAGATTTCTCGGCGTATAGCTGGAGCTCGAAAAACGAGCAGGCGTCTCGAAGGGCGTGAAAAAGGCAAGGTAAAAAAGACACGCCGGCACTGAAGCATTGTGGTGCCAGCAGCAAGTTTCGACGGAGTCCCAAGACGCGCAAGGTACCGAAAGGAAGAGGAAGTATGGTGTGTGGCAGCTTCTTGCCGAGTTCGTGATACGTACGCAATAGCCGGTTCTGTCACTGACAGGGAGATAGAATGCAGTTGCCGAGAACCGGCATAAGCATTGGCGAAGACCATAGACGGCCCGAGATGCCGGATTCATCATGTGCCAGCAAAACTATGTGTAAGCGGCAACGCCTCTTCAGCTAAACCTTGACTCGCAGCTTCGGGTTATTTTATATCGATATCGACGGTTCTACTCAGGCGCCTAAAACACAAAATATGATTCAAGCCGTTGTTCTCGTTTCCCTAAGTATATATAAGCTTTCTGCAGCAAATATTCGACGAAATCTACACATCCTCACCTCTCAATAACAAGAGTTGCCGCAGAGGATATGGAGATTCATCCAGCTGACATTCCACCGAGAATACTAAACTTGTGTATAGTCATTTTTCCATGAGAATTTCGCCATAACTGATGCAACTTCACAGTTCCATATTTTCGTGGATTTGTCAATCGATGAACGAGCTTTGTCCTTCCTCGGAGATGTAATCGCTGTCTTCGTGTCGAACTTTACCAGTACACGATTCACCATTCATAGCCTCAAAATAGCCGTTGACTTCTGGTCTTAGTTTCTCCGTGTCAGACAGCCCTGTGACCACTCTGGGAAAAGGAGCATCAATTTATAAGACTCGCGGCTTCCCACTTGCACCTAAACATGCAGTCCCCCCCATTCCCAGGCGACGTTCCAACTCATCCTCTCCTTGTCATCGACTACCAACTCCTTCTGGAGCACGATGTGGCCGAGACTGAGAGGCTGTGGGAAGCCGCTCGAAAGCTCGGTTTCTGGTAGTACGTCTCTGCTCAGTTTTCTGATAGAGTCTATTGCTGATAAACAAAGCTTAAAAAACCACGGTGCCGATGAAGAGGCCAATCGCATGTTTGAAATGGGGGAGGAGACGATGAGACTTCCTCTGGAGGAGAAGATGAAGTACGAACAAGGTGACAACGGTGGATCCTTTGGGTGAGCGAGTTTCTTCAGCTATGTATCGTACCATTCATATCTGTCAATCAGATACAAAGCCGCGGGAAGTAATGCAGTTGACGCGTCAGGGCAGCAAGACACCATTGAATTCATAAATGTATCTAAAGACGACGCCCTCGCTTACCCTAGCGTGGTCCATCGTGCGTACCCCTCCGCTGTAAATGAGCGAATGGATTCAACTATCACTCCGTTCGTGTCGAAGTCTGTGCAAATCAACAGCGTGATCTTAGAGGTCTTGAACGACAAACTCGGGCTGCCAAAGGGCATGATGACGAACCTACACTCCAAGGACGAATACAGTGGAAGCGAAGCCCGGATAACGAAGAATCCCCCGGGATACTCTTCGGACCGGCTGGCGATCGGCGCGCATACGGACTTTGGTTCCCTGAGTTTTCTGCACAACAGACTAGGTGGGCTGCAGGTTTTTCCACCGGGGTATAAGGAGTGGCAATATGTGAAGGTAAGGTTACAAACTTGCTTCCACGTCCGCTCTTACATTGTTTTCAAAGCCAATTCCCGGGCATGCGATATGCAATGTCGGAGACGCCCTGTCGTTGTTCAGCGGTGGTATCCTTCGCTCAAATTTACATCGCGTAGTGTAAGATCGACTCGTCAGGACTTCCGTTCTTCGCTAACAACATTCCAGACCGCCTCCAGGTCTCCAGTCTCAGCTGGAGAGGTGGTCTCTGGTTTTCTTCACCAGGCCAGGCAACTCGGTCGTCCTCCGTGCCCAAGTTGAGGATAGTCCTATGATTGCAGAGGCGGTACGCAATACTCCAGGGAAGAACTTTGATCCTAGCGAGACAGCTAAGGAATGGTTTGGACGACGGGTCAAGTATCAGAGGGTAAATAACAGAGTAGTGAGTGGACTTCTTTTTCGCCTGTAACTATAATGTTCATGACAAGCCGTACAGGGTCCAGAATCGTGGAAAGCGAGTAGGGGAACTGAGAATGAATGAAACGGCCAGAACAATGTCGCCTGTCTCAAGAACGTTCCGAAAAATGTATTGTATTATCAACGTGGCCAACTTTCCATTAGCAGATACTGTGAGAAATTTAGTATAAGGTTAGACCAACTGTACTTTCATGAACACCCGGTTTCTTCTCACTGAACAAGCGCGAACCGGAAACTGAGCACTGACACCGATGGTCAAGAGCGCGTGTTTTGTGATATAGACGCATATCTGAATATATCCAAGGTATCAGGAGATATACAGACGAACTTCTTGGCGACCCTTAAGATTAGAAAGTACGTCGAACCATGTATCGTCCTCTTAGCCAAACTTAACAACAAACAAATGTCTGCCATCAAGGTCTCCGTACACTAAGGATAATTAGCATAAAATACTATGACGCATAATACGAATGCAGAATACTTTGAGGGTTTTGATTCAGATAAATAAATGCACTTGGCTGTGTCGTAATTGGAAGGGGGTGAAAGGACATCGGATAATCTGCTGTGCTTGTCGACTTTCCGTCTCCTGTTTCCGCCACTGAAGGAAGACCAACGTTGGTGAGGATACAGCATCTTTTCCTTGAGGCTTGTTCACTTATCTGCATTTGTTGAAGATGACATGAATTTATTCTGACACTCCGTTCAAATGGCGCCTTTCTATTGTGTCCCAATTCAGGAAGAAATTTCTCTCGCTACGGTGAGTGTCATGAAATGACTTCTAATGAAGTTTTGATGAATGAGAACGAAGGAGATAATTAATATCGAACATCATGGACGTGTCTGAAACCACTTGTTCATGCGTTCATTAGACCCCAGACTTCTGCGGAGCATGGTATCGCATGAATACAGGAGGCACTGCCCTGTACGTGAGCAAGGATATGCGACTATATCTTGTCTTTTGCTCAGTTGACGAACTCTGTCCGATGGATCGTGCGACATTCTCTTCAGGATACTAGTCGAATATGAAATGGTCGAATGAAGTTAGAGACTTCGGAGACTGGTGACGGATTCATATACCTCGGTCTCAAAATCCCAGATAACAGGCTGCGCACACTCGTGTGCAGGTGTCGGTCTGTGAGGGGTGCGTGGTGGAGTCCTTGTTCATTCCTTGAAAGTCGGAAGGCCGAACAGATTAGTTTACTACTGCGGTAACATCAAGTAATCAATACAAAACGTTTTGGAGATCCGAAGAAAAAAAACCGCAGCATCTACAATACAAGTGCGTCGGGAAAGGATGACCGACACGTAGTGGGTCGAGATCTGTCGTTTCGCATCTGATGGATACTGTTATGAGGACATGTTTGAGCGACGATTCAAAAGGCTTAGTGATATACACTATAAGAGGTGAGTTCTGCACCACTCATTTGCAAAAGTAATTTACCTTGGAGATCGTGAGGGTAGGGTAAAGGGTATTCGTTTCCGCTAAGGATGGAGATGTCATGGACAAGCTGTCAAGAGACATATGCACACATTACAGCATGTCTACAACCAATTGCATGCTCGAGATTCATAATGACTCATACAGCGGGTCTTCCGCATCGTTTTTCTCGAAAAATACGGGCATCCTGTAGCCGGTAGGAGTCACAGAAGAGAAATCAAATAGCCTAATAAGCCGCGGATCAGAAGCACACTCAGGTCACACTACTCTTAGTTTCCGCACTGAGTTATCGAAACTGCAAAAACAACACAAGCGCTAGAAAATGCGGCGTTATTAGAAGACTGCATCTATCTCACCTGATTAGCCTTGTGTTTGTTATCACCATAATTATTTTTCATTCATGGAAGGCGTCTAGAAAAGAAGTACGCACCAGGCGGACCTTGAAAGTTCAAGCTGATGGTGCCGGTGTTAGAAGTAGCCTTGAACCGTGAGAGACACTTTCACATGGAGATCTGAAGCCTTCGGACTCGGAACGATGGTAAAGGTTATTCTTATCCTCCGATGAAATGAAATGTATATCGAAACATGATTTTGAAGATAATCCTGTATTCGAAATTTGAGTATTCGGAGCTACGTTACAGGAAAATATTACCTAGACAGCTGCAACAGCCAGATTGGAAGGTCTTCCATTAACTTCTCTGGCTGAATTGTAATCCGTAGTCATACGTACCGCAAACGTGCCATTCTCTGTATGTCGGAGGTTAAATAGAGAGTTATGTAAGGGCTTATCCGCAATGCGGGCATCATGGTTGATAAGCAGACAAATTCGTACTGACGTACTTCTGATTTCAAAAATTTTGCATCCTTGTTAATGTGCGCATGACACAGCGATCCAATGTTGAACGGCGATCACGACGAGGGCACAAAGTAAACACATTCAATATAAAACTTTTCGTCTTCGAGTAATAATGTTTACAGTGCGGAGCGTCATCCCCAGTAAATAACCCGGAGAATCGGAGTTTCCAGACGCAATTGGTCTGACTTATCTGCTGTACAAAGTCTATCTGCAACTACCCAAGCATTCCCGGGAATGAGACGCGTCAGTAGATGTGAAGTGCAGTTGTACTCGCAATATACTGATAGAAAACTACAGTCGCAGGTTGTCAATGCATCTCGTGCGGAGGGAAAATTCTGGGTCAATTTGTGAACAGATACCTATTGAATCGTCTATTTTTGTCATGGTTCCTCCAGAAGCAGAACCATTCCAAATCCCACTGGAGACAATTAAACTTGAAGACTACAAGGCGAATCAAACTTCAAAATACTCACCGGAGTAATAAAAACAGCTAGACACAACGATGGATCGATCCATCAATTCGTCTCACCGGTCGACCCGTTTGGATGCGTTCGAAGATATTCGTAACCATTCTCACCACTGTTTGGTCGGTCAGCTGAGAATCCGCACAACACTGGTTGCAATCGGGACCGGATAAAAATCCAGCTTGTTTGCATGTCTACAATTCCATAGGGTCATATTCGTTTCGATGGCAACATTGAATCACCGATGTGATCAGGATTGTCGTACCTCCATTGAATGAGAGCCCCAACGGAGCACCTTACACACAAGGCTGCAATATAGCTTACGAAGTATTCGTCTGCGATGCACGCTTCTGTGGTCATGTTAAGTCTTTTTGCAACATGTTATCTAGCTTAGATAACTCCTTTTGTGGTCTCATATTTATCCGACTAACATTTGCTGGTGCAGATTTCAATTCCGACTTCCTGGATAACCCATATGAGTGACTACTTCACATAAAAACTTCAAGCCATTAGCACAAACTTTCAATCAACAAAAAGATAACAAATGATACAGCGGGTCAGAGAAATTACCTTGGTAGACAATCTAAAACGCTCGCATACTAAATTTCACCTCGAAGAGCATTTCCATGGATTTTTAGATGCTCCGATCCTCCGGATCGGTGGCCATATAGATGCCTTGGGGATATTTATAGTTTTCCTTGTGTAAATTTTGCAGCTAGGTTTGTTTGGTGATTACGCTCAGAGTGCACTCCCTGACGTACTGGTTTATCCTCTCACCACCACAGTCAGAAGACTTTGGTGAAGTAGCTGGGATCTCGAGAGTATGCATCTACACATTGGCAGACTGCACGAATGGACTGATTCTCATTTTTGTACCACCCGAAGCCTGATACCCATGAGGATGAATGAACAGCGTCACTGAAAGGTGCTTAGCATTTTTCCATGGGCACCCTATCAATACCGTCGAATGAGTGTTTGACGTGGGAAGACACAGATCGTCCGGAAAATTGCGTTAGTGATGCGAATGCGAGCTCGGCAGACATCTGGTATGATCTCACACCGGCCGGCAACTTCCGTGGCAAAATGCACCTCTCACAGTAACATGGAACGCCAATTGCGAGTGAATTTGCGGCATAGAGATGTTCTGGTCAAATTTTCGTGCCTGTCAGAGATGGATCCATGAGAGAATCAGAGAGATATGATAAGGATACAAATATAGTACCACGACTGTGACTGTAGCACAGGCATTGGTCAGAGAGGAGTGGTCGTACATTCGCCCTTGAATGCATAAGGGATATGCAATGTTCACCAGCGCAAACATCTCTCGCCACGATCTAATAATCACTATGAAACAATGAATTTTTTTGTGAGGAACGAAAGATAACGAAATAACTAACCGTGTGAATAGAACAGCACCTATGTCATTTGAACCGTGAGACAGGTTGCTGACAAGCACAGGTGATCCCCCTGCACCAGTATACATGTGTTTGATGTTGTCGAGTCAGACGTATGTCATATGAACACTTCAAGTGGAAAAGGCACACTCGTGACTCCGTTTATACATGGAAAGGTCTCCTTTATTGCTTGGTCTCACGGCTGGGAATACTGTAGTAACATGGGGGCCGACTTGATAGGCAAATAATTCCAAAGAATGAAACCGAAATGTTACCTTGCAATAAGAGTAGTCTCTGCAACAGAGTCTGTCCGTACATGTCTCACGATGCATGTAAAATTATCTGTCTTGTCGTGGAACTTCAAGCTCATAGAAATGGGCAAGGGAAGTTCAGGATCTGTTGTTGATATCAATACTTCCGACTTTGGAATGGGAATCACTAGCCCTTCACACTGACCTTCCCTTATTCATCTCGAACATGGTAGGAGCAAGCGGCGAAAGGAAGGGAAGTTGTTGTGTGCGTGAAGAGGTGCTACAAGTGCACGTTGATACGGCGAAGCAGCATTCAACCGATCAGAAGATGGTTTCCACAACGACTCGCCAGGGAAGCAACCAAGGCCTTCCTCTTATACTTTTGCATCTCTTTAGAAACCCTTACCTTCTACAGAATGAATTCTACTGCTCTTTCAGTGTCCAACCAGTTAGAACCTGAACGCCCCATCTCAGAACACTCGATGCCTCGATGGCTCTCTAAGGCTTCAGCTTTTCTTGTCGGAGGTCACGTTCAATTCCAAACTGGGATGGAGGCTGAGTTTCTTTGAATGCTCCGTCTTCATCTTATTCTTGATCATTGTCTTCGCCGATGCTCGCCACAAATGTTTTTATAATCAGTCCCATAGAGACTAGTATCGTCAGATCCCATGCCCACCCGTGATTTCATTTAATCAAACTTCCCTGATGGATAAAAGGGATACGGTTCGACCATTATTCTAGTATCGACACAAAGCAAGATTGGCAAAGTCGCAAAGATATACATGGAGAATGATTCTTACAGCGGTTATTCAATTACGCCGATAGTGTCACTTGATGGGCGAGTGAGCGAGAGGTTCAAATCGTTCTCTCTGGTCCGGTGCATGAGGTAGTTAAAGGCGCTCTATCATAGCTCTTCCCGAATTTGAAGATTAAAGGAGGGAATTATGTCCACGGACCAGGGCACGGCGTCTGATCCCGAAAGTCAAGTGCCACTAGATACGGTACTCGGAACAAATGAGCGTGTCTTATGCCTAAAAGATGGCAGAAGCGAACTAGTCGAATCCAAGTCGAGTGGCTGAAAGTGAGCTGGAAGAGAAATAAAATAGTACATGAAATCAGCCGAACGACGTGTTTGCCGCTGAATCACTAGCACAGTCATAGAGTGGATAAGGTACGGATCATCACAGGTCATTGACTGACGAGAAATTCTTTGCCAATTAGTTACTAAACACGCTCTGCAATAGCCGATATCAAGATTACGATATTTGAAAGTCTTGATGGGTACGGTACTACTTTAATGCAGCGGAGTTACCACTATGATCAGGACCAACTCTGTCAACTAGTTTATTTGTGACTTTTGATATCTCTACGAAGGGCTTGCTCTCGTTCGAGAATGCCGAAAGCTACATACGTACCTAGAAAATATCTTGCGTCAAGAAGCCTAGATCGAAGAACAGGCTGTCAACCTAGTGCCCAACATCGGAAGGTCAAGATACCTACCTTTTGATTGGTGATGGAGAAGAGATATGAACCACTATACTTAGGCCGGCTCGCTTATATGATAATTAAAACAAGCTTCATGTTCGGAGATCATGGATGCGCTTACGATATTTATGAAAACGAAGTGACATAGAAAATCCCCGTCCCCACTAGTTAGGAATCCACCATGGCAGGAGGCAATACGCCCATGCGAGCTTGCGGATTGCCACATCAAGGCATGTTTATCAGTGGTCATGACATCCGTCCTTTTCTAATCTCAGGGTCAACTGGGAAATTCGTTCGTTGGACGACTCACAAGAACGTGAATGGAAGGTTGTTAAAAATAAACATGACACTTGAACCGGCTGCGCAGCGAATCACGGGATGATATCATACATAGTCAAAAAGGATGGAACATATATGAGTGCTGCAAACAGGTAGATTCAATGGATTTGGCGCAATTAGTGCGTTAAATATTGCAACGTATTGACGACTACAAAAATCACTCAAAACTGCGAATAGCAGACATGTAAATCCATCTTTTGCCCCACTATATCATAGAAAAACTCCCGCAAGACATCAAAACTTGTCTGAAAGCTGTGCGGAACTATGGTCACAGCGATCACTAAAATACATTTTGTCTGGATTTCCCCTTATATTCCTACGGAGGCGACAATGTATATCATAAGAAACGAAGAAATGTCGACGACGGAACTTGGATATCCGAGTCACCAGAATATTTTGGAATTTCAGACACTTGCCATCGTCCCTACTTGGTTTTCCTTTAGAATCCAGTGCCAGTGTTCGACTCTATTTTGATCCTTTCTGACGCAGCACGCGACTTCTCTTCTAGAACCACCCCATGGGATCCCGAGAGACATATTTGACTTAAGTGTGAGAATGCAGATATTTTTATATCCGTAAAATCTGTGAATGTCATTATGCACTCAGTCAGGTATGAACCCCTTGAAGATTCATTCATTTACGTTGGACACTCATTGGCCATTATTATGATCAACATAAGAGCTGCACCCCACTCTCGCCGTTGTAGAGTCTTTTCTTTGATACATCCCATTCGACTGGTATCATGAACTCTGTATTTATGACTCCGCATTGGTTCAGTCTATTTCAGATGGGCCTGGGACTACGACATCATGTGAGCCAAACACCTTTTAAAGTACTAGTAGCTCTTTCTCTTCCCATCTAACTATGCTATCTCCTCCGTTCCCAGACAACATCCCCACTCATCCTCTCCTCATTATTGACTATGAGTTGCTCAAAGAAGGAGATGCAGGCGAGACAGAGAGGCTATGGGATGCTGCTCGAAATCTTGGCTTTTGGTAGTACGTTGTTTCGTTTCATAACAACTTCCTATTTCACTGCTGATAAACACAGCCTGAAAAACCATGGCGTCGACGAGGAGGCCAGCCGCATGTTTGAAATGGGGGAAGAGATTATGGGATTACCTCTCGAGGAAAAAATGAAGTTCACGTCAGGTGATGACGGTAGATCATTCGGGTTGAAATTTTCCTCCCATATATCTCCCCGACTCATATTTCCCAATCAGATACAAAGCCGCTGGCATTAGCGCCGTGGACGCATCAGGACAGCAAGACACGGCGGAGTATTTCAACGTCTCCAAGGACGATGCCCTCGCTTACCCAGACGTCATCCACCGCACCTACCCATCCACCGTAAACGGGAGAATGGTGTCTACCATTACCCCATTTGTTGCGAAGTCAGTGCAAGTCAATGATACCATCTTGGAAATCTTCAATTACAAGCTTGGGTTGCCAAAAGGAACATTGGCGAAGCTGCATCCCAAAGATGAGTACAGTGGAAGCGAAGCGCGAGTGACGAGGAGTCCCCCTGGATATGCTCCCGATCGAATGGCAATTGGCGCCCATACAGATTTTGGTTCTTTGACCTTTCTACATAACAGACTGGGAGGATTACAGGTACTTCCTCCGGGGTATAAGGAGTGGCAGTACGTGAAAGTGAGTGTACAGCTCGAATACTTAAATCTTCCTCACTGGACAATTGAAGCCGATACCCGGACATGCGATCTGCAATGTTGGCGACGCGCTGACATTCTTTAGTGGAGGCATCCTCCGCTCAAATTTGCACAGAGTTCTGTAAGCACAGTGCTGTAACGTTCTCATCGTGATTAAACTGTCGCAGTCCGCCTCCAGGCCCTCAGTCCCATCTCGATAGGTGGTCCCTAGTTTTCTTCACCAGACCAGGCAACTCGGTCGTCCTTCGTGCCTTAGTTGAGGACAGTCATCAGATTACCGAGGCAGTACGTAATACTCCCGAAAAATCCTTTGAGTCGGGCGAGACGGCGAAAGAGTGGTTTGCACGACGGATTAAGTATCGGAGGTTGGCCAACAGAGTGGTGAGCTGGCGAGAGGTTCTACTGTTACTCAGGAACTCATGAGAATGGTACAGGGACCTGAAACATGGAAAGCGGGTAGGGGGACTGAGAATCAATTCTACGATTGAAAGAATGCATCACTTTTTCAACTGCCGTCGCCAATGTAGGTGGCGGACAGAAATAGTTTCATTCACATCCTTGCGACATATTTGTAGGATACCTGTATAAGAATGATGTACAGTATTGTCAAATTGGGTTGCTGCACATCGCCAGGTGCAGCTCTGAGTCATTTTCTGCAGCTGGCACTTTCCTGAAATACGAATACAGTGAAATCTCGCGTTCAACTAAATCGGGACGTTCACCAATGCCACTTTCCTCCAAATACCATGCGCTATAAACAGGAAAGCGCCTTTCATGAAGTATCGCATCTGCCTATCTGGGCTACGCTGAGTAGAACATGTAGGAGCAAAGGTACACACTATCTATCAGTGTCATATCGTCACTGGACGACGAGTGGTTTAAGCTGGCGGACCCCATGGAAGTTGACCTGACTACCTCTGAAATCAGGGAGTGCGTGTGGTTGCATCAGCCGATGTATCGCCCCCATGGCCGAAAATATGGAATCGAATGTAACAACGAGCTCCCCCCTTAGCTTTTCTGTACTGCGATCAATAACCATCAGGTACACAAATGACGTCCCAGAGTAAAGCCACTTACTCGAAGTGGATACTAGGCTTACAAGAAATACGACCATTTCCGAAGAACGGTTTGCTAAGATTTTTTTTCTGCAACCTGTCATATTGCTCCTGGTTCAGGCTGAACGAGAGCGTGCGATTGGCACCCAGGTTCAAGGCCGTGATCAGACTGGGATGCACGGTGTGATCTCCAGGGCTTAGTTCCACCTCGAGGCCCATCGCGCCGGCCTTGAATTGGAACATCTTCACAAACTGCTCTGCACCTCGTTCCGTCGTGAATGCAAGTAGCATACTCTAGTCGTCTGATAGTCAATGGCGGGCCAATGCCATATTATGAGATAACTTACCTCTTTTTTTGCCCCCAACGACGCAGAGATCAACGTGGGTGAGACCTCAACAAAGCGGTTCGTCCACCCTCGACAAGTCTCCGCAATCGTCGATGATGTTATACCTCGGATTTCAACGCTTCGATTCAATGGTCTATTGGAGTTGACTTCTTCAGTCGGATACCAGTCCGGAAACCAACAGTTTTCTTCGTCGTGAACGTAATCAAAGAGCGACTCTCCGAAGTCCCGGCCTTGATGGAGAATGCCTCTGACCTAGGAATGATCAGCAACAGCCAGTTAATGTCGTCAGGTAGAAAAGACTCGCCTTGAATGCTGTAGACGTGTCGAAGAAACGGACCTCGAGCTTAGCATCGACTTCATTATAATGAAAGGATTCAACACCATTGGGGGCTAGCTTCTGCAGTATGTGAGTATCAAAGTCGTGCGGTACATTGTCAATGCTGAGAATACGAGACGCATGGTAACGCCCGAGCGATGCGACAACGGTGGCTGGAACGCGTCCTTCTGCGAAGGCAACTTTCAAAGAGAAAGCACTACTTCTGTTGGCACGCAGGCATCTTTTCGCCGTGTTCCCGTCATAAAAGTATACTGAAAGCTGTGTTTTCTGAGGCTGTATCTTCTCGACCTGGGTTCCAGCCTTGATGGCCTCGAGAATTGTTGAAACATCGTATCCAGTAGGGAGATTTTCGAGCCGGAGTACGCGTTCGGCATAATGTATGGCATCGGAGGATATACAGCGAGTATGACGAGCGGCGTGACATTGGCGTAGGAGAGAGTTAAGACCGGTGCATCTCAACATGGCAGGAGCCTGGGGGCGAGGGAAAAAAACATCTCTCACGCCACAACCGCGGCGATGATGACATAATCAATTCAGCCTTTTTTCCTCGCTCGCTTGAGCTCTCGCTTATCTGGTAATTTTTTGCAGCTGCTAAGCGGCGTGACTCATTCAACGTCAGTTTTAGGTACTCACGAACAATTAATCAATTAACATCCGATTTCTACGGTATATCATGACTTCAGCATGGCTGCACGCTCGGAAAGTTCATCTTCCTGAAATTTTTTTAGGCCGACGACTTGACATCTTACCAAGAGAGCATATGATACGTCTCTTTTCATCAAAAATTATTTTCTTTAACCTTTCAAGGTATCTCGTCGTTCCCTTGATTTCGCAGAGTGCTAGCCTTTATGGGATAAGAAATCGTCATCCGAGTCGCAGTGCTGTGTTACCTCTAATACTATCCATTTCGTCACCTTAAATCCAGTTATCTCATTCAATAATATCTATTCAGCGCGGGTGGTGCGGCAAGCCGAAGATGCCTGTCAATGGCTAGTCTCCGGCCAAGGGTTCTGTCCGCACCTAGATAGCAGCCACCGAGCCCATCTACTAGCCATTAGACTATCACATCTCGATGCCGAAATGTAGGCGCCAGTAGGTGTCTTCGTCTTCCTTTTCGTTCACACATCTCTCGAACCCGAGAGAATCACCGTAACCGGCTCTTTCAATTAGTTCCACATCTTATGCCGTTGTTATTGATATCCCTGACGTCTGGTAAGGGCCTTCGGCCCGTGGCTTCTGATGATCTCGTCTGCTGTCGTCGGAGGCTCAGAAGTTGCGAGGCGGTGAATTTTGTCATTCAATGTTGCTAGCCACTTGTCGACCTTCCGATTCTCCAACGATTTGATTAGAAATGAATGCGTTTGTCAAGTCATTTATAGGACGACATTCTGCCTCTGCACCGGTGAATTCAGTGTAGAGGTAATTACAACTTGTTTACCGGCTTGGTGATTTCATTATGTACTCCGGTCCAGATCCTAAATGGAGCCAACCGACACCCTGCCTTCCCTTAGCGTCCAATTGAGAATCAATCTAAGGATCTAAATGACGCATCCAAGATTCGTGGATTTCGTTCTATTCGGAGATCTATAGTGTAGACCAGGTTCCCGTGCTCTGGCACCAAGTCGAGTGCTGTAGTCGATTTCTCTTGATCCAAGTTCGAGCATTATTAACGATCATTGATTTGACTCGTACGTGTATCTTTTTAATGGCCATCGTAGGACCTTGTCATTGCCGATCTTCGCATACATAATGTACCGGTATTAGCAACCATCCCATCACCCCTGCGGGCCTTTCTTCCGTACGCACTCGCAGTACTCCCAAGCTTTCGGCATCTATCCTATATGTTACACCCTTAGTAGCGGATCTGTCTTGATGATTCTATTTAGATGATCCGACCTGTCCTGCTCTGCGCTGAGGAATTGGATATCATTATAAGACGTTTATTTTAGCAGGAGACCGGCACCAGCGCCGACCTTGTCCAAATGCTAGATTGTATTTTCCTCGGAATTCGGACCGCTCCAGAACGGAAATGGTAGTCTTTCCCAGCGTTTAGCATCGAAGAGAAAATCTTAGATCACATATAAGCATTAGGTACAGGTACAATAAAGTTCACCTCGAACCGTGGTTGGTTTAGTTTGAACCACCTTCAACTTGCCACTTGCACGCCTGGGTGTAAGTATCTCATTGCAGGATCAGATACAAGACCAGATATCCAGATAACGTTCAACAGAACGGTATTTATGTCAATTGTGGCGCTTCCAAATGGCGATGCTGGTCCTGGCCTGGGGAAGGAGCAATACTCAATGAGTTTGACGCCACATAATTTCCTAGCAACCTGACTGGTCAAAGTTCGGACAGTTAACATGCCCGACATACTCCATTGGAAACAGTTGAAAACAACATTCCCTTGACATTCCCCCGTGTACACTCATTCGTAAGGTGTCATCTCGCCGGTCGTTTAGAACCATTTGAGATAAGAGGACGGAATGTTCACTGAAGAAAACAGCCAGGATTCCCAGCAGTCTACGCCGGCGATTAAGAGGTGCGGCATAGTATAATCAATATTGTTATTGTGAAAACGTCAATCGGCGTAGACCAAAAATAAGGACGCAGAATTACATCACCACTGACGCGAGTCACTCTGTAAGCTACTCGAGAAAGACTCTGGGGAAGGGGCCGCCACTTACCGACCCCAAGACCGAGTGTGGCTGGATACCTAGGCCATCATCAGCACTCCGTGACTCCATTGACACTTGGCTGATAGAAACAATGGTCCCTTCCATCAGCAGGATTCAACAGAAAGATAGGGCACATACCCGTATATGCTTACTGAGAGATTGATTATACCCTCGCGACAGGACGGCCCATTGTCTCCAGGTGCGTACAGTTGTATGAATTTGGGAAAAGAGAAGCGAAGGTGCGGTACAGCCAGGGTAATGCGACTCATCGTGAGTAACACAAGCCACCGGTCTGACTAGAGTATCAGAATCCGTCATCAGAGAATATACGAAGCAATGACCAGTTCGTCAGTACGGCAACCGGTAGCCGATATAGACTCAACAAGTGGAGCGAAGGGAGCGGACACGACAGGGGTTGTTGCCGTTTTCAGCAAAAGTTCATCAATGTAGAAGGTTTAGTATTTCTTATACAGGCATGCGGTATTCCTTAGTACGTACGAGAACCGTTGTCCATGGCCGAGCCCTCAGATTGAAAATAAATTCTCCTGAACTGGATCTGGATGTTAGGAGTTATGACAGACAGGGAGCGACGAAGATGGGAATATCTGATGTATTTTTATCATGAGCTGCGGTGTGACTGAACCCTCATTGGAAAGAAAGAAAAGGAAGTAGTATCAATCACCTTTGAGTCGGGGGGAGGGTATTTTGTTATGGCGTTCTCTGACCGGATGTATCCTTCTCGGAACTTCCTAGAGTTGAGTCTCAAATTCGTTGGTGCCTGGTAGTGATTCATAATTCACAGGACTCACAGGTCCCGTGTTAGCAGTCGAATTTTATTCTCCTTAGCACAACATTTCCCCGCTTGATGAAGCTTTGGAAACTTATGAGATCATACACAGGTAGAATACATTCCTTTCTGAGTCAATGTTAACAGTCGTTTATTTTCGCCTGGAAAGAAAAAAAGTGAAAGATAGGGCCTTTTCACCTGTTGCATGCGGATGTTCGGATCGAAGTCGGCTATGTACGCCGTTCTAATCTCAACCAAAGGCGAAAAGATGCTTCACAATATATTATTTCCATCTGATGAACAATTCCGTTGTGGATATGTCGTTGAGTCGTGATCCACAATCTCTGTCAGTTGAGAGCGTCTAGGTCCACTTATTTATTGTCAGACTCGGTGGCAGGCTTTTTGGATGCATGACTTGATGATATTCACTATCAGACACTTAGTCGGCCAGCATTGAGGCCAGATGGCGTAGTCAAATGATTAGACCCTCCTATTCTGGGGTACTGATTGCACTGGTCGACGTTCATATGTCCGTCCGATAGCCCCTTCCACAGCGAGTAGGCAGCGGCTTCCCAGGGTTGAACCTACCATCACAGACATTGGCTTATGCATGCCGTCCAGTTGATCTTTAAAACACCCTGTCGCGTCAAAGAGATGATCATACACGCGCGATCATCATAACTTGCTACAGGCTCGCCAAATTACCTCAGACACATTCCCCGGATAAATATTCTACAGCCTGGATACCGAGCTCGCCGTCGATGGTCTCGTGCAGAATGTATGTTATCTGCGAGGAAAGAGCAAGAGCACGGTAACCTGGGGGGACCTTTCGTGCAAAGGTGTTTTTTCGGACCATGATGGTTCTTTGATAGAGTTTGTCGCAAATACTTTTTGGCGCGTAACAGTTTGATTAGCGCTCGCAGGGTCAGATAAGAGCCTGGTGAAACTCTGCATCGCTAAGTCGGTGGCGAACAGAATTATCTTCTATTTTACTCTTGGTAGGAGGTCGGCTACTCGTGATTAGTAAGTACAGTGTATCAGGACGATTAAATCCAACCAGATAATCACGTGTCTGTCAGCACGTATTGATGACCATTAGAATTGTGCAACCAGCAGCACAGAGTAACACCCTACCACATTAACACGTGCATGACATTGCGTGATTGTTTTTCCGTTACTCGTCTTGATGGCAAACTCCACCTAATCCTGTTCGCTCGTTCGAATTCTTCGACACTTCTACTACTCCTTCGTACCTTGATTCCCTTCTCGTTCTGGGTCTGGATTTCTTGGGACCCCCAGGCTAGGCTGATCGCCATTGATCGACAGAGCCGCGACGTAGTCTTGGACCTTTGATATCGGCGAATGCCTCTAGTGATAATGGAATTGTTCCGCATAAAATCACCGTATATGTATTGAGCAAAGTATCTTCTTTTTCAGTCCACCAAGTTCTCTAGGGTGAAATATTCATCTGCACCCCAGTTCGATGCGCATAGGCGTTCTTCACCTTTCTTCTTCCCGACCCTCCTGGGTCTCGACGATCCAGCTTCGGCTTCCGATCTAAAATAAAGTCTGAGTGTGCTATATCGGTACAAAGATACCACCATCCAGTCGGCTATTCGTCTACCGCCGTGTACAAAAAACCGCACCACTTCCTCGGTGTTTAGCGTATTTATTGGCAATTATCGCTTGTCCCCGCGTTGAGACGATACTCCATGATCCACGAGCGCGTCAGTATTTTACGTGATGCCAGTCAGTCGCGCGGCTGCGGCAGGCCGAAGAAGAGAGACAATGTCTGGATCTTCGCCCTGCCGAAATGTAGGCGACGGTAGGTGTAAACTTCTCCCCAACACTCGGGTCATATTCTCCGGTAAATCCCATCACCACCCATAAATCTTCCTTTTTCGAGTCTCCTCCCTCTCTCTACCCCACATCGCTTGAAAGGGCACCCCTGCAGGCTCGGGTTCTGATTGGAAAATGCACTAGTGCTGGGTTTTGCACTTAAGTTTTGTTGGAGCTTTCCGGAGTCTGTTAACCCATTCCGCATGTCGTACGGGAAAAGTTTATGTTCGGAATACCCGCGGAATGCTCACTACGAAAGTGATACCGGCGCTTTTTCTGGGAGAGGAGATAAGACAAGGTGACGCGCCTCTCATGGACTGGAAGCTTCATCACGTGCAAGAGGATTCCCGTAAAGTAATCCGCTCGTATGACTGAATCGTATACGTCATTCTTTTTGCTGACTTTCAAGCTTTCGTGGACCTTTAACTTTAGTCAGCGGTTCTAACCGCTTGACCGCCGCTAAATGATTCCGTGTCAGCAGTTGGTCTCGTCCCCACCGTGCCCTCTGGTCTGTCTCAATCAAAAACAGAACAATATACATCGGACATTGCTATCGTCGGTGATGGCACAGGCGTCAATTCGTAGCATGATCAACTCAACAACTTCGAACCCAGACCCATTCTTGGCGCCATTTGGTTTAACGAGGAACAGATAACCGGTTCGGTTCGAACCCAAAGAATCCTTTTCTTATCCGACGCCACCGTCTTCCCGTAGCGTCAAAGAGCCTATCTCCCAGAGTCCAGAACAAAAGGAAGCTGGTACAAATTTGTCAAGGAATCCAAAAAAATCTGGGCGATCAGCCATCGGTGGCGGTGATGTGCCGTGAATAAAAGACGTGCATAATGAATACGAGGTACGCGTTGCGCCACACGAGAATTATATTGAAGAAGTTGTGAGCTCTACGCCACATTGTCAGAATCAATCATCCGGGATGGCCAAGGCACCGAGGTAAGACGGAATTGCGAGAAATTGAAATTGGGCGGGTCGAGGCTTGGGGAATAGAGAGAAGCTTGTAGCTCGTGTGCGACGTCGGAGCAGAGTTGGGACAGCTAGAAACTCTTGGTCGTCTGGCGAAACCCGAGAGCACACCAAAGCGTTCTGTTGAGGAATGACTTGTGGGTTGGTTACAGTGACAGGGATTGGAATTGGAATTGTCGTCCGCATGGTTGGCTCTATGGATTGGTCTAGAAGACTCATCCGGGATAGGCGTTTGTGGTTCCGGCGACACGATGCAGAAGTTTAAATCTAGGTAGAGGTTTCAGCTCCTGAGTCAGATGATCCTCTTCTTGGTAGATTGGTGATGTTGTTCCTAGCCCAGAACAGCTGTAGCCTATCTTTGTATGGCGAAAGAAAAGGTTTGTTACACGTTGAAGGAAATTGGTATTTTTTTCGCAAGAGGAAAGGAGATATCCGTGAGGGAGGGAGGCAATTGACAAAGCTCAAAGCATCGACTGCAAAAAGAACAATCAGGCGCTATCAAAGATGCTGTATTTCTTACGAAACCTTGAATAGACAAATGCTGTACTAGATAGTCCAATGACCAGTACAGACTCATCCTAGAACACGTCAGAACGGAACAGAATCGCTCGGTTTTGACGCACTTACTTGATAATTACCATACACATGAATGATAAGCACGCCCGAAGAATCCAAAACGCGGATACATATTACGTGGAAAAGTCATATCTGTGCAAGGGCGAGTGAGCGGCTAGCAGAAAGTAGCGCGCGCGCCAAATTACCGGTTTTTTTTTCTGAACGCATTGTCGAGCACCGCATTACACACATTGGAACCGCGCGGGTGGAGAACTTGAGACGCTGATGCGTCAAATGTACGACTTGCACGAATATTATACAATGCGCAAGATAACACCCGAGTCAAATGACACGACGAGCTACCTCAGGAGGATGTTTTACGAATGGTCCGCAAGGGTATCAAAAATATAGGCATCACTATTGCCTGGGGGCCCTTGATGCGCTTAACGGCTGGAATAAAAAATAGAGACATCAATTCGTAGAAAGAAAAAAGACAAATTCCAAACTCACCTGCGTAGATGACAACACACGTAGCGTCATCCCATCGTCCGCGTGGCCAGGGGGAAATGACAAGCGGGCCAAGGAGGCTATTTGCCTGATAATAATTACGATTACTGTCGACCGCCCCACATTGGTTATATTCAAATAGAAGAAATATATGAACTGACGAAGAAATATCGGACCGGGTGATCCACTAATCTGGGCATCAAAATGAACGCGCGAGGTCTCAAACAAGCAAGCGTCTACCAGGAAACTGGTTGACTCTCCGCATTCCCCACCCCCCCGAGCTGCGCGGCTGGAGAAGCCCAACTAGCGTGTATGGCTGAAATAGAAGCTGGCGCCCGGACACTGTGATTGGGGGCTGGGCTCAGTCGCTCGCTCATATTCGTCCGGACGTAGTGAACTACGTACGCCAGAAGGAACGCGTCAAATTGTGATGGATGGTTTTATTAGCACGTTTGATACCTTTTCTGAGTAACCCTGCGGATGATCGTGCCGTATTACCGTAGGATTCCATAGTAAAAGGTCACCAGTACTCGGACGTATTTGACAAACCAGTGGAAACTCTCGTGGTTTCTACTTGACTGAGCTGGAATTCGGTGTTGCCGGTACGCTAAGAAGGGGGTGAGCAAGACAAATTTCAAGGCGCCGAAGAGGTGTTACCAATCCCTAGCACCATCACTCTTATGTGCAGCATTGCAGTTACCAGCATGCTCCTACGTCACTCAGGTGACAAGACCCTCGTTCAATTACCAACAGACGCTGTGAGCTTCGTACCGGAAGGGCGTACATTGACAGAGCCTTGATTTTGCTCCAGCTCAGGGTACCAACCCTGAGCCATAACCTTGAAACACGTATCAGCGTCGAAGCTACGGAGATAACAGACTAATCAGCACCTGTTAATTGAGACCGTTCTGTGACGAAATCCAATTCAAGAAGCTGTGAAAAATAAATCAAAAGCCAGTGCAAGTTCAACTAAATATGACCAACAATTATACCTTCGTCTATCGTCCAGTTACAGGGTGGTAAAAAAAAAGCCCAGTCTCCCGAGATGCCGAAGCGTGCAAAATGACAAGGCCGCGGAGTTTCGAGGCGAGATAATTTCTTTCAGCCAGTTGATCTGTTCTTCTTTTTTTCTTTCAAACATTGAGTAGTGCTTCATCTCGGACATAACGCAGGAGATTCATGAAAGCGAAGTGGTTCCGGGTCGAAAATTGAGTGGCTGTGTTATAGTGCTGGGGAAGTGACAACATCACGTGGTGTGATGTTATTGGAAATTTTTGGAACTTTCGCTTTGCCTCTTCTTTCACTCACACGCGAGCGTCAACGAAAAATGCTGATTGCCACGACCCCCTCCGGACCTTGAAATTATCGAAACTGCTCCTCCTTATATACCCAATGTCTGTTTTCTTCGTCCACCTTTTACTCAGAGCATGATTCCGGATGAATACAAATCGTACCTTTCGGACGCCACCGACTATGACGATGTCTTTCAACTTTCCTTATTAACGTCCCAGCGCATCGGTACGATTTATCCCAGAGGTCGTATTCGTTATGTATACTGGCATTATTCTTAGAAATGTGTCATTTCAAGAGCCGCGAACAAGGACCTATACGTCTATATTAGGTCAGGGCCACCTAACCGAATCTTGTACCTCACGGTTGGACACGAACTAGTTGCCGGCCTTGGCCTGGAATGGTTTAGTTTTTCTTATCCGGATGGAAACTGCCCCCCCTCCCCCCTCAGGTGTGAGATCCAGATACCACTTCCCGATGTGTATATTCTGTCAGCTGAATGCCATCTTTTCAGAATGAGCGCCACTCCGGGACTGGTTAAAAAGCAGGCAGTCGTACACCCTCTCAGCCCATCAGTCGAAATCCTCCCTGCTCAAACGAAAGCGCCTCGTCCTCAGCATACACCCATCATGTGTACCTCTTCATCATCCTTTTGCTATCACTTTGGACACAAGTCTGCTGTCCAAGCCTCACGACCGCCTTTGGGCTCCCCGGTCTCAAATACGAGTCGCGGAGTCAGCGAGCCCCAGTGCTGCCATTGTGGATGGAGGGGCGCCCACGCTCCAGGCTGCCCTTTCGGATAGAGGGAATGTGATCAGAACTCTGTGCGTATCCTTCTCGCCTTCCACTTCTCTCGTGCCGCCGTTTACAAGCCATCAGGTGACATTTCCACCACACATCCATCCGTCCATCTACCTATCCATCCATTTTCGTTGCATTCCACCCACCCGTTGTTATAATTGCTTTGCGCCACTATGCTTTCCATACCATGCTGCAAACATAACTCTTGGCACGTTTCCTTGTGTCGTTCAACTTTAACATATATTTATTCCGCTTATCCTACGCCGGTCGGTCTGCTCTGTATAATCGTAGCTAGCTAATTGTACGATTGCCATTGTTCCTTCCATCACGGTTGATCTGTGCCTGCCCTCCTCCGGGATCCGGATGTCCCGCAAAAACGAGAAGGGGAGTGCCGTAATTTCTTAATAGATATCCGAATGACCGAGTATGAAAAAAAGACGTCGATGCTTGGCCTTGGAAGATTCAGCTCGGGCTTCGGTCTCGGTACAAGAATTCGACCTTGTTCCAAGGAAATCCCACTCACACCACACATCATGGGTTTCAGAACACTTGACTGCCTTATCACGAAAACGAAGCTGACGCCACGACCAAAAACTTAACTCACGAAATCGTCACTAATCCCAACCTCCGTTCAATTAAATTCCGGTGAATGAAGGCTCCAGCAGCCAAGCTAAAAATACTGTCTATCAGTACGATCGGTCCTATAAACATGGCGCACCATCAAACCCCAGCATTCTATATCGATCTTAGCGAACCTTCTCGCGCGATACTCCAGGAGTTTTCCTTACCCGAAATTAAAAGCGACCGGTGTACAAAGTGTTCAGCGGTGATCGACAGCTGGTCGTACACTAGTGATGGTATGGGGGTGGGTGAAATCACCACTGCGGGTATTGGGAAAAGCACCGGAGGTAGGTTACTTGGCACTGTACGGTTCGATGAATAGATGTGTACGACTGAGTGAGGTCATACCTCTCCGCTTGACGGTCCCGGCGGCAAGTTGTTGGATGCCCCGGCGGGAGAGTCGAAAGGGGTTTGTTTTTCTTCTAGGAGTAACGCGGCTTTAGAAAAGAAAAACGAAAACAAGACGCTCCTCGGTCAGTATGAAAAGGTGCCCGTATAATTAATTATTACAAAGGCACTGATCGGGCGAGGAGAAACTGGAGTGTGGGGATCAATAGTTTCGTGACTCTCATAGATGTATATTGTAAGGAGTATCCATGAGTTAGGGGCTGTTCAAGATTTTTTTTTTTTGAAAACATGTTGTGCGTGCTCAAGGGTACGTTTCCACTGCACGGTAGTCTCCTCAAGCGGCGTGAATAATCAGTCAGCACGGCAGAAGCTCGAATGAGAACATCGTGATTTTTATCATCAATGTATCTCACACCGTTGGCGCCACGCTCGTGATCAAAGCATCATGGCGAATTACCAAGATTCCGAGCTCCGCGACCATGCAGAGAGGAAAGAGACACATTGCGATCTGAAGAAAACGACGACGCTTTGGTTTGACCGGTGAAAAAATTGAGCATGGCGATGATGTCGGGAGAGAACGGATAAAAGCAAGCTACCATGAGGCCTAAGGCAATTCAGCTTTGAACTGGTATAAGCAAGCGGTTTGGGCGGTATCCGTGTGACTTGCACCGCGGTATGTCTTTACGGTTAGACGGAACATGCACCGAACGTGGAGTGAGCTGAACTGCCGGACAGACTAAAGAGCCGTAACGGCTAGTAAATCAAACAGCTGTAGACCCTAGAGCAAACTTACGGGGGGAAACAATGCATTAAACGGATCATTGGCCTGGCAGATAGTACAGCGTAGCGGAGACAATACACCATTAGCATGGACGGTCACTACAGCTTCCGTGTACCAGGATACCACAACATGTTAGCCATTGGAGATGTTTCGCGAAAAGAAGGGAGACCGATAAGCAGCCAGTTAACGGAAACTCTTCAACGTGACAAAGAGCGAAGCAACGGCCCGGACTCCGGACCGTCAGAAGAAATGCCGCCGGGCCGGAGGCAAACAGGTGCAACTCCAACGCTTTACACTTAGCCCACGACGACTGATCTCTCCTACCCGTTTCCTGGCGGCAATCAACATTCCTAGTGAAACCAAACACACACAAGAAACTGTAAAATGTGTTTCCGCTCCCACAGGTTCCGGTGTAGTTCATCCCGCGGGCTTCTCGACAGTGCGCCAGCTCGTTCGCTGTTGGGACTTCCTTGGGTAATTTCCAGGAGGTATATGCGCAGGTGTAGAGGAGATTTGGTCAGGTACAGTGGTGCCCAACTCTCTCAGTTGTCAATATGTTTTTGTTCCATTAGTTCGTCTCTGCCCAGTGGTATCCCCCGAACCGTCTATATACGACATCCAAAGTGATTCCCGTATCCCATGGACACCTCGTAATCAAATCGATATGCCATCCATCGATTACGCACGTTATCCACATTTTTTCTGGTGTCGATTTCGCCTATTCGCATACAAATTTTTCCAAAATTTCGGAATCATGATAATCTAGCGCCTGATTCATGGACCACCCAGCGCCTTACCTCAGTCTCGTAATACCACGCGATACACACGATGTAGACCCGCGTTGGCGCGTCGAACTCGCTTCATCCGGCCGTTTACCATCCCTAGTGGATGCACCCACCCATTACGAGTGGGAAGGGGCCCAGGGGTATGAGAGCCCTCGTTCACACCACCCTTCGTGCTTCTCGGTGTGTTTACCTGACTTTTGATTGTACCCCAGTTTAATTGATGTAGTTTGATCAAGTTCATTTCGGCCTCGGAGTGCCATTTTCACGGTCTGATGAAGCGATGGCTACTGCAACCTGACGCTTGATCTCTCTTCCTCGAGAGAAATGGATTATTTTTTGCGAGTGGTAAATGGTATCCACGCATTTCGGACCCGAAGTCACGAGCGCCCGTTCCAGTCTCTTTCACTGCATTCCACACATTGATATCGTATCAATCCTACCGTTCTATACCTTCTCAGTCTAGGCTATGTCTGCGAAGAATCTTCGTATGTAGACAACGAAGCTTGGCGGCGATGTTGTAATCCCAATGGACCAATCAACCTTCCTCTATCCTTGCATTTGACGTACGGTCTGGTTGGGAAACCGAATATTGATACTTGCATCTACGGGAAGGCGCACCGTTTCAAAGATCTAGCTGTTATGGCTCGGTTCCAGGGTACTTTGCCTTGTGAAAGGTATTTCCTTCAGCTGCCGTTGATGCATTCAGTTCTAGTGTTCATTGACATCTCGACAGCTTACTGACACGATGCCAACTTTTTGAGAGACCCAACTCAGTAGCTTCTCATATGTAACTCATATCTCCTCAGGCTGTAGATGATCCAATGTTTTCCGTGTGTCCGCCGGTATTTTCCCTATCTGTCAGTTATTTATAACCACTTCGCCGTTTAGACGATGAATTTTCCCTGATATTGGCTTGTTCAATATCAGAACATGTCAGTCGTTGCCTTGTACATGCATCGATAGTATGTTCCTCGCCGTACACAGCTAAAAAGGTACGGCTACTCAACTCCGTATTTTCAGGCATAAATCTGACGTCTGATAGGTGTTCTATTTTTAGACTCCAAATTTTCCCAACAGCCGTCGCGTGGTGTGTTCCTATCCCCTCCTTGCTTTCCCCCATCATCACGATGTATACCCCCATAGTCGCTCTTTTTATCACCACGCTTTCTACCGTAGGCGCGCAATATAGTGCGACCTATCTACCTGATACCGCTCCCGACAAATCTGAACAGGGTCAATCTGGGACCAACATATGTGGGACGACGTCCAGCCAGGATTCTATGTGCCAGAATGTCTACAGTTCGTTTCCCTAATGGTCATCGTCAATGATTTTGATTTGAATGTCCCTCCAGTCAATGGTGTTGATGATTTGTGCGTCTCGTTCTCTGGTGTTACAGGAGTAGATCTCTCACGTTCCAACTGACAGCTGCTTATGGGCACCGCCAACAGCAGGCGCAGATTCCGGTATTGGAAACACAGAGGTTCGCTAAACTCGCTATGCCCTTTGGAGATACTAATGGCTTCTGCAGCGCATCGAAGTTTCTTGGTGCCTCAAGGTTGGCTTCTGTCATCCGTTTTTTTTTGCTCGCCTTTTCAGTTTCCGTTAGGACGGCTATGGAACACGCCTCATTCCCAGTGGTGCTATCACAGGAGCACATTTCGTTCAGACGCCCGACTTCATTCAAGTAACGGGTAAGGGTATACGTAATTGATAAGGATCTTATCTAACGCCGATTATTCTACAGGCTCGGGAGACTTGACGAAAATTAATATCCCTACTGGAGATGCAGGTGGAGAGCTCGACCCTCATGGTGCCGATGGGAACGGTGAAAAATTTCTGTTACTACACAGCGACGGACTAAACTGAAGTTTTGGAATTCAGGTAACCCCATTGGTGGCCTGGTGTTCTCTACAGCCTTTGGGAAGCTTGAACAGGTGTTCGAGTGGACGGTATGTGTCAAAGAGTTTCATGAACACCCGCATCTCAATCAACGACAGAACTTTATGGCGGCAGACCAGTTTTGCTTTAGGGCTTGCAATCCTGCTGGGAGCATGGCGCCTACATGGTGTAAGCGCAATGAAAGAAACTTTTCCTTTTCTTCAGAATCTTGACCGTCTGTTGTGACCAGGTCAACACATCTACGACGTGATGGGATGCGCATGGAACATGCCTGCCAACTACGGTTCTGGTGTGTTCGAGTCGTGTCAAGGTGACAGTGGAGAGGTATGCATCTTGCTCTATGCTTTCACTCGTTGGCTTCACCTCGCGAGTAGCCTATGGGTGTATACGGTACCTCGACGTTCCACCAAGGTGACGCTTCTACACCCGAAGCTCATCCCGTACCTTCGTCCTCGCAATGTACGACTGTCTCTGCCATCGGAGGTGGGAGCGCAGTTCTGACTGGTGTGTCGGCAACCACGACTGCGACGAGTGTATGTCTGTTTGTGTTGCCGTCCTCACACTTTGCTGATTTGTCTAGTCTGGAACTTCGTCCACGGGATCGTCAGCCTCATCGTCGTCTTCGTCTTCGGGAGCGTCGACGAGCCCGACGAGCACTGGAAAGGTCTCAACGAGTGCTAGTGGAGCTTCTTCTTCGCATACCGGGACGACCACACGTGGTGCTTCGAGTGTCGGCGCTGCCTCTACAGGCTCGGCCGCATCTTCTGTCGGCTCGGCGGCTACTGCCACTGGGACCTCCAACGGCGGGGTGGTAACCTTTGGGCTGTCTTGGGCGGGTATCGCGTTTGCCATCGTCGGTGGATGGGCTGTGCTCTAGCGTAAGGATGAGGGGAAGATTCACGATTTTGGACATTGGACTTTTAGGTGGTAATGTGTCGGTAATAGGCTAATGCTTGGACAATTATAGAGTTGTTTAGTGGTACTTGACTCTCGGTTCAGACTAGGACCAAAGAGTTGGATACTTTTCGTCCTGTGTGACAACAAGAACATGAACCCTACACTCTTTGGATCTTTTCCAGTTTCAGTCGGCGGCGTCTTATCGTGCTACGAATGGATTGTATGTTCCGTTTCTTCAAAAGCTCTTCTCTCTGACCGGAAAATTTCCAGTGATCTTTTGCTTGTGCATCATGTCAAACTGGCTCAGTGGCCCACCACCAATTCGAACCACAGTTAATATTGTCCTAATTCGCTTCTAGTAAAGTCCGAGAAGGTATTCTTTTGTTCGTATCAATAACAGCCATAACGTTTCCGCACAGCAGGTTATCTTCACCTGGCTCGGGGGACATCTATACACCTTTCAAGTTCTTGTCCCCCCAAGTTCGATGGTACGTATGTACAGTAACTTCTTTGCGTACTCGTCCCTGGCCATAAGCTTCTAACTGACGGTTCCTCCCTGCCAATATATCGTAGGCGCCCCCCACGAACCTGGAATAGAAGCCAGGAAAGACTCAGATCTAGACTGCTGAGTGTTGGTCCGCGTCTTCAGGACACGTGTATCTTGTGAGGCAAAGCTGTTCGTGGTCCTGATCCTGGACTATGCTGTGGCGAGATACGAGATATCGCCAACGACTATATTTATCAATTGCGGTGTCGTGGTAAATTTTCAGTCGGGCCCTAGGTGCGTTTGTTGCCACATTCATCAGACTTGGCAGCTCACTACAATTTATTTGATTCACATCCTAGACTTGACACAGGTATTTGCTGACGCTCCTTCGCAATCCCGTCCAGGGTTAATTTACCCCCTCAAAGTTAGAGTAAGGGCGGCCCCTCCGCTGACAGGCGTCGTCGTCGTCGTTCTTGTCTTCGAGATCCGGTCGTCTGGTTCTAACTTTGATGGCCCAGAAGATCTGTGTTAGGATTGGCTGAGTTTTTGTCCAGATCTTAGTATTCAATGGTTCTTCTTTCAGCCTTACCCAGCAGACACATTTATTCCTGATGTGCGACTGCGCATCGTCATTTCAGCAGGGTGTTTACGACGTACGACGTTCAGGGCATTCTTCTTAATCACATATGCTGAAATGGTTGCCATCACAGAGGGATCGAGAACCCCGTCTCAGGCTTTCTTTGATCTTGTTTGTCATTCCTTGGTCACACGAGTGGTAACTACCCTCGGGTCTCTGGTTCAGGCCCCCAGTCTCTAAATTACTTTCGTCTTCGTTTTGACGTGGGGTAGCCGCTCTGCATGATCGGAAATCCGTCAACTGCGACTGTCAGGGAAAACGACTTCACGATATGCAGAATTCGCGTCGGCCTTGGTACCGTGGGGCTTGGGAAGTTTAACATAGCAACGGGTACTGCGACTGGGAACCGCGTGGTAGGCCTTCTTCAGGCCAGTGTCCCGCGAATTTCGCGTAGACCGTTTCCTGAGACTTTCCTTCTCGGTAACAGGTACGTTCCTTGACGCATATCCGAATACCTTAGCTCAATACATATTAGTGTTGCGGGATGAATGTTTCGACTGTGACCTAGTCTTCATTACGGTTATGAACATTTCAAGAAGATTTTCCTATTCATTTCGGAAGCTAGAGAAGTAGCCCTGTTATTCTTCCCTTTGAACGTCACTGATCGTACGAGACGGGACAGCTCCGACTCGGACTCGGCCTGAAGAGGACCAATTGCGGTGAAAGCCTACGGCATTTATCCCGTTTGCGTGCGTTTCTGGTTGTGACGGAGTTGGTGGGTTTCGTGGCATAATGCCAACTTCTCGCAAAGCCCAGCCCTTGTTCTGGGTCTATGAACAGCAACCTAGCGATTGGCCATTCGGATGCGCGACCTTTGAATGGTAAAAGTCTTGCTTATCCCTGTGAAAGTGATGTGATGTATGATCCTGGATCTTCTGTTTTTCTCGCTAAACTAGTTCACAACAGCCCTGATCGCTCTATGCTCTGTGCTCGATCCTTGATCGATATGGTACCTGCTACTATAATAGTCTAAGGGTCAGTAGAGAAGATGGCAAACCTGCGAGTTCACACGTGGACACAATCTGGTACGTATGGGACATCTTCTGGGTCTGGATGGCTATGATCTAGATGCTCCAGATTCAGGTACGCCTTTAACGGTCACACCTTCCGCACTCAAGTTGTAGCGTGCGTCTTCTGCACGGCACAGTGTAAGACATACCTAGCATTTCATATCTGGACCACGACTGCGTCAAGTAGCATACCGGCAGGTAGACCTGTGAACTTCCCAGAGACATTTCTTACTCACGCTACTCTCGGACGGGATTTAGATGAACTCCCAGTTAGCTGCCTTCCAGGGAAAAAAATGCTAAATGGACGCATGGATTATTTCGAATATTTCGAAAGGAACCGTCCGTTTAGGCCCAAACTCATGGATTTTCGCTGTGGTTAAAAGAATGTGCCGATGTGTCATCTCCACTGCACCCACGAGAATTACAGGAGGTCCTGGTAGAACGTTCAGCGGTCGCTTCACGTGGTCGCCTGCCGTCGCCGAAAGCACATCCTTATACCTGCCGGTGAATTCGAGAAAGTTATGCACGAGCTTACTACAAGCGACCCAGTTATCACTGATAAACAGGAATTGGATACCTCGTCTAAATGTTATCGACTGTCTCATCGTCAACATAAGTGTAAGCATAAGGACTACCTAACTGTTTTCTTGTTTCAGAACGGGGGTACCCACGTTTTCGCCAAGGAGCGAAAGTGGTGAGGATGTAGGATCTCAGCAGATATATATTAAACCTAGACTGGGAACGAGTAACATCCATAACGGCCATACCCATATTCATGTCTTGCGATCCATCACCCTTTCATGTGGTTCTCCATCACTTTGGGTTACTCTCACAACATCTGCTTCATAAGGTTTCATAAGAAATCTTCGCGGATAACATCCCACTGTTATTCTGGTCCCAAGACCCGCTGATCCGATCCTATCGTCCCAACAATAGGTGTATATGGATTCAATCACCCCCTGTGTTCTATCTGCACCTCACATCATAGGAAAAACTCGTCGGAATACCGTGCGCAACCCAAGCTTTTGTCTATTCGCCAATCCCTGCAGCCTGTGGCCCTTGACTGCAACCGTGAACCCTCAGATCATCGATGCAATCTCATTATCATAGAATACCATTCGGAATTCCTGCTCTCGTGCAGGGTTCATAGCGAGTTGTCAGTGTAGTGATAATGGTCCTCATGAGAATGCGAAGTGCCTTCGCTCACACCTCCCTGACCATTGCATTTAATCAACTAGTTGAAAAATTTCTATTCCACGTGAGATCATAGGACACAACTCTTCTATGAGCTTAGTTCACAGTTAGACGCTAGAGTACCAACATTTTCTCATGGTAAGTCCAGAACACCATCTTTCCCATTCATTTTCAGGAAACCGTCTTCCGCTTGGTGTATATATACTACATATCTATTCAGCACTATTACGACAAGTACTTAATTGCATACTTTTTCTGTCTCTCATGTTTTAATCTATCTCTCTGTTGAACCCTACTAAACGACGTATTGATCGTTGCCGCTGGAGGGACTGATGGCTGCCGGGCCTTAGTTATCTCTTCATGATCGTGCAACCTCACGCCAAGACCCTCCGACTCGGTGTTGTTCTCGATGCTCCAGAGCCTTGATAGTGCTTGTGATGTACCTATTCAAAGGCATTCATTCTCACCGTTGCTCACTGTGTGTGCTCACTTAACTTGGGACTAGCTGTCAAATGGCAAGAATTTTCTTACTTTCTTTGTTAAATACTTACCACGTTCCAATGCAAAGTTGATGCAACGTCACACGGTTCATTTTCGCGAAGCGAATATCATTGAAAAAAGGGAGACACGTAAGATATATCCATGGAGATAGATAAAATCATTTATTTCTCAGTAAGCAATGGTACTCGGGGTTGTCTTGCGAAGTTGCAGTCGATGACCGCCGAGTCAGCTCGGGTGGATCGGCCCGACTTCCGACAGTCCCTGATCACGCAGAATGATCGGTTAAATTATCTTCCGTTTCTCTACCATGGCCTTACCCCCACATTCGTCAGAGCTCATCCTTACCCTGCCTTCCCCCCACGTCCTTTTGCTCACACTGAACCGCCCACATGTCCTCAACTCTGTCACTGCAGAGCTCGCAAATGAGCTAGGTGCTGTGCTTGATTGGTTCGAGCGTGAGAATGAACTGTGGTCAGCTCTATGGCCGATCCTCATTCTTTTCTGAGGTTGAGCGGATTTGTGTAGGGTTCTGGTCTTGACAGGCGCTGGAAGGATATTCTGTGCTGGAGCGGATCTCAAAGGGTGGGATAATCGTCTCAGTCGTGCTGCATCAAGCGATCAGGCGAATATCAGTGCAAACAAATATGGATTTGCGAGTATTTCCAGGAGGCTCACAGCCAAGCCTATCATCGCTGCAGTGAATGGCGGGGCCTATGGTGGTGGAATGGAGATTCTCTTGAATTGCGACCTCGTCGTTGCGGATGAGAATGCGAAGTTTGCTTTGCCGGAAGTGAGGAGGGGCGTCGCAGCTATACAAGGAGGTGTGTCGTGATGGCCGAGCGTTTTATAAATCTTACTCGTGTTCGCAGGTATACCTCGGTTAGCACAGATTGCCGGACATCAGGTGTGTACGTCTTCTTCGCTGCCATATGAATTTAGACTTAGCGCCGTCATTTCTTAGCGTGCTAGCGAAATGCTACTCCTTGGTAAGACAATAACGGCGAAGGATGCTTACGAAAGGTTTAGTTTGTGAGTCATCTTCGCTGATTAATTGGTTTCTTTTCAGAAGGTTTTCGCGATTAAACCAGTATCAATACGTTGACACCTCCACCATCTGTCTTGCCGACGGCTCTCCAACACGCCAAGGAAATCGTCGAGAAATGCTCTCCTGATTCAGTGCAGACTACGAAGAGAGCCATTTTACTCGCTGAAGACAGTAATCGTTCCGTAATGGAAGCGGCGTGGAGTGCAGAGAGTAACAGGCAGTTCGTGCAGGGCGAAAACTTGAAGGCGAGCGAACATTTCCTGACGTAAACATCTCGCTTATATCATACGTTGATACAGGAAGGTTTAAGAGCGTTTGTCGAAGTGAGTATTATATACTTCTTCACCTAACGATAGTGACATTGCGAACAGAAAAGGGCCCCATTCTGGAAGAACCCGAGCGCCAGCGCGAAGCTTTAGTAGGCACATGCGTAATACGAGTACTCGGGGTTCAATTGAAATCACAGCACATCTTCGAAGATGATTATCTTACGAAAATTGGATCAACGCCATCTCGTCATGCATCACCCAGCGCTGAGTGTCTGATGTTGTATCTGATTTAATCTTGGAGCCCTAAGCAATTTTACACGCATCGAAAATGGTGATAGATCTACTGTCCAGAAAGTATTTATAGCATTAGTGCTCAAGTCTTGTCTCAAGGCCTTTACTGTTAATCATCTTCAGACATATTCTCGCTTTAATTCGAGTAAACGGGACATTTGAAGAAGTCCTTCACCCGTTGGTAGTGCGCCTGCTAACCCCCTTTGTCGTAGACCATGTACGATCTTACAACTGCAAATTCTTTTTACATATGTTTACTAAGTTTACTCATTACGCCGTCCGTCTAAACGCGATCATCGTCAAGCAGGCAAATAGATACTGCGCATGATACATCATTCCCGCGTTATTTCAATGCTGCCTATTCTGGCTGAAGAATCATCTGAACGTATGCATAGACGGGACTTCAAGTTAATCGACCATCTGTCTTTTTGAGTAGTCTATGCAAATCTATATCTGAGACACGGGCGCCACATTTACACATGGGATGAGGCTTTATATTTCTCTAAGGGGAGCTGTGGTTGGCAACCTTTCTTCCTCAAGACGACGGCAGAGACCATTTTCTTTCACATAAATCGTTCAAGGGCATCTAAGAAACGAGGAGTTCGGTGTGGTGTCTCCAGGACCCAATTATATTCACGGTAATAATATCTATAATGCTTAACAGTCCTAATATATAGCTAAGAAGTATCCCTAAAGCGGTCACCCAAAGTCGCGTGGGACCCTGACTGCATATTGTGTGTTGAAAGAAATACAATCTCATCCATAAATTGTATGGTTAGTCGAGAGGCATCCGGATAGTCGTTAGCATTTATCACTATGGCGACTGTGCGTTCGAGGGTCAAGTTACTGGCGACGGGAAGCCGATCACACCAAATCAAAGACCAAACTCTTTCAGATTTTAATAAATTGACTGACCAACGTCTTCTCTCTTCCCCGGGTTCATTCGTGCACCCATTTAAACGACTTCATTGATGGCATACATGTGATAAGACTGAATTTCGAAAGATATCATGAAATACGTAGAGTATCGTCCATAACAGACAAGTACGATCTCGTGCTCTCCGGAGGCAATATAGCATGATTAATATGGTAAAGACGTAACGAGATCGGCACGCTACCTCTCCAGGTTACGAAATAGTTTGTAGTCAAGAAAAGAGATTTGATAAATAACACAAAGCTTGCTAACACGTGTACAGTAAGGCGAAACAGAGTGACTAAAACTACAAGACATATAGCAGTGGTTGAGCAACAATTGTATGGGTGGTGCTGATTGATCTGATGGCATATACCAGTGAGCGATGGGTAAATAGACGATGGAAAGACTCACGGAATACAAGGATTGCTCCTTACTTGAACGGGCATCCTGGAGCATGGGTACCCCTCCACCCGCAGTGACAACACTGAGGTTCGCTGATTCTCCGGCTGGGTACTTGTGTAGTTGGGGCTGGTGTCGCGTGCGAGATCATATGGTGACCCGACAGCAGGACAGAGGATGATTCAGCACACATTGCCATCGGAACTCCGCGGGAGAACGATGTTGGTGTAGGTCGTAGCTGGGAGTATAAACGCAAGGACGAGCCATCTGCCTTTTTATCCCTTAGTTCCAGTTATACATTACTTCAAGCGCAGGAGATACCCAGATGACAGACTATATATATCGGGAAGCATCATATTGAGATCTTCATGCTGATTTCCCAAAACAGGTTCAGAAGTTGGATCAACCGAAAAGGACGTTCGGATGGGTTGCTAGACCTTTCTGGGACGAGTTCCTGCTCTTCACATCAACTGCAATTGAATCGCTTTACTTGCACTGGGCTGTCTTTGGATTATCATTACGTACAAAATTTAGATTTGAAAAGTAGTTGGACTGGGATTGATGACATACAAAGATAGGCCCGCCCGAAGAGACGCGTACTTGTATGGACCTGCGTGATGTCGCAGAGATCGGAAATTGCCATGGCCCGTGCGAATATACAGCCCAAGGCTCCAATGCGCTGCTTGTGGAAGAACCACTTGTCCAGTAGGCCGCGGCCAAGTAAGGGAATATGAAAGACCCTAGTCCTATCGGCTGGTGGCGTTAGCCTTAGGCAGTCAGCTGAGGATCTGCGCAGAGCGGATCCGAGTCATGAGAGCAGAACCAGTGGGTCTCAATGTCTTCCATCAACATCAAAGTGAAAAGGCAGTGATTGGCCGAATTATCACTTCTCCGATATAAGTTCGCTGGGGTGAAATTTGACTTCACGTGCAATCCAAAATGCACTGCCACCGTACTATTCTCTTTTGAGACCAAGATCTGACTTCACCTCAAGGAAATGAAATTATTTAAGATCGCTAGTGAATGTACAGGCGGATCATCTTTGGAGGTCAACATGACGCGAGGAAGATTTGAAATTTCGTATCTGAGAAAAATTTGATCAGTATCGACATGTATCGCATTTAGCGGCAATTTTGACATAAGATTATACCAAGAAACACGATGACTCCATTCACAAATCTAACTCTCCTCTTTGGAAAGTGCTCCTTCCTCCGCAACACTCCGTTCCGTGTCGAAAGTGGATGAACGGGCACTTCTTTAAAGCTTTTAATCTCGTCTCTAAATTGAATCTATGATTAAAAATCCTCTCTTGCACTTATCTATCGCTGTCGCACTGAAACATGTTTCACAGCTTATTACAGATCTGTACTTGTGCTAATCTACATTTGCACTTGCCGTCTTTGGTTTTCGGTCAATCTGACATCCATGGTGTCGGTAATATTCAGGGACGAGTTTTCATCAGATGGTGAAGTTGGAAAGCCCCACCAATCGGATACAACTTTTGATTGAATAATTCAGCGGCAACAACATGCTAATAAGTTGAAACATTAGTGACCAATGGGATTTCTCTTCTCACGGGATCGGTAATATTAAGTACGGAGCGCTGGTACCGTCCAATCATCTAAAAGGATGTCAGCAGTTAAAATACCAACCAGGCGGTTGCATTGCGGCTTGCCCAATTATTTTTGTGTACCTAAGGGAACTCCGGATATCTCCATTGCGGTTCCGCCAATTTTATGTCTATTTCGATGCGAATGCTTTCTTTTCGCCTCGGGCATACCGCAATTGCCCAATCAGCATCCAGCGCCCAAGAAAAACCCCGGGTAGGCGCAAGGCGACCTATTGCCTATCTATTTTCAAAGCTTCATTCCCCCCGCACTCTTCTCACTCATCATAAAGTAGCAGTAAATTTATTTATTTTCCAACGCGAGCATTTTAGAATTCTGCGCACCATCTATTCAGTAGCATATGAAGGGTCTGAATAAGGCGTTAAGATGTCATTGGTACAACTGTGCTTTGATGTCCCTAGATGATGTTCTTCACACTAGTATATTTTCCTCTTCGCCCCGTGCGGCCGTTTCTCACACCAAAGTAGGTGCAAAAATTGAATCAGTAAGTGGCTACCGCCACAAACGGACTAACTGAAAAATATCAAGCCCGGTTCATAATGATATTTCGGAGTTATTAGGCAGCACGTAAGAACATCACAACCAATAACGACTATACGAGTGCTGAATATCATCTCACACGCTTCACCATCCCGCAGATTTTACTAAATTCGCTTAGGATGGACTAGAATCTATTACGTTCAATTGATGGCATTAAATTTGTTATAGATTATCATACGACTGATCGCAACACGAATCACCCTCAGGAAAAGCTTGTTATTCAACATGAAATAAATGTGGCGCCACCCCCACTAGCGGCTACTTACTCACTTCGTGCCCTCATCGTGTGAATTCTTCCGTAAGTACTCCTGCTCTAGCGGCAGACTTATACATGTATTTGGTAGGAAGGAGAGGCGCATGATTAAATATGTAGCAATTAAACTTGGGTAGACGAACATAATGCGAAACTCGATGAAATGACGTGGATATAGATAGAAATCAGCCCACAGCGTTTCCCCAATTCTATTTATTCTGGACTCAAGGTGCTGAATATACATGTGAAAGTCGATAATGACCAGTGCACCCATCTTTACCTTTTTATACGATCGTATTTAAGACAATATTTCTACCATGCGTCTGTGGAAAACACGCACCAAAGTGATCTAGTTATTGCAAATGCTACACTTTGATACGTTGTCAAACTAATATATATATCACCAATTGATGAAATGGTATACAATATTTGAATCTCCTGTCCCATAATTAATAACTGTTCTTATTATGACTTGTAAACTTCATACGCTCAATTTCTATCTTGACCAGTCTATTTCTTTCTGAAATTATTCCCTTCAATCCATCGCTATTCGTTATCGCTCTTATCTTACATCATACTTGAATAGTAAATATACGTATCTCAAAAGGTATACTTGCACTCGCATCAGTAAATTTTCGGTTGTCCCGAAGTTTATTCTAGAGATTCGAAGGAGCTCTAGGCGAACCCAACACTTCCATGCAGATACGAAAATAAATAATAAATTTGTTGGGATAACTTCATCGTCACAACTGTAAGTTGAAAAAATTGTCCATCATTCGCCAGCTTCCTCTATTTATGGTTCCCGTGCTCTTCAGTAATATTCGGCTTCGGTTAAGTAATATGTCCTCTAAGACTGGCTCAGCACTATCATACACTCCATTGACAGATCCAAGCTACAGTCTATCGCAGTATGAAGGACATCACAACATCGCCCGCGTGCTCAGCGATCCCTCACCGTCAGACGACGGAGGCCTGACATTCTAATCGTCTCTTCCTTAAATTCATGACTACTATTGATCACGTCAGATAAATATTCACAGCAACGCTGGAAGTTGAGATTATAGAGATGGCCACGTCCGAGTCTCCGCAGGAACTGGAGTACCGGGGGCAACGAAGCCAACTTTGTACGATCCAAGTCTTGTCCTGGAAAGATTTTAGCCGGAACATAGATTCCAAAGCACCTGAGGTCCACCAGCTCCTCAAGTTTAATGTACTCCAACAAGTCGACGATGACAGGAGTGCTATCTTCGGAACGGTTATAGCTGAATATGGTGAGCACTGTGAGGGTTGGGAAGTCAAAGTTCCGAAGAATTTGCTGCGCTTCAGGAGGATCGTTGTATTCTAACTTGAGCTGCTTTACATGCGGAAGCGTCAGGCGGGACTCAGGATCCGGCGCCTTGATTTCACCATCAACACGGGTCACATTATTGAGTTCCAGGCATTCCAAAGTGCCTGTGCTGTTGGAAAGAATCCTCCGCAAGTCTTCCATGGGTGGTCGTTCGTCCATCGGCTGTCTTTCTAGACGGAGGTTCTGCAAGTTCGATGCGCCGAATCGACCCCAATCAATAGGAATGTTCTCCAACGAGACTGTTTTCAGAGTGGGATAACGCCAACTGCTGCGGTTCTGCAAATCCTCAGTGGTTACCGGTACGGTATCGTCATCTTGCACATATTCGAGGAAATGAGCCGATTGAGAAGCATCGAAGTCATTCGCCTCCATGCGTATGGATTCCTCAGAGAAAAAATCGCATTTTTGGAGACGTGGTATCGGAATTCCGTGAAGATTGCGGCAGATGCATTGAATTTGTTCCCAGTATAATGCTTTTATATGGAACGACCGGATGCGATGAGCAGCATAATTAGCAAGCATTCGGGAGAGTGACAAAAGTTCTTCCTTGTTCAGGCCATACCATAGCCAAGCTTGGCTATCGTAGCCAATACGAAGGTCGATATCTCTGGGCGCGGAGCGTTCTATAATCAACATTTCCCTTTCGAAAATCAGGACACTAGGAGGACGGGGGAGAATATCGGATGTTGATGGAAGCAGTTCGGCTCTGCGTGAGGTATTGACAGTCACATCCGTCCAGAGACGTGGTTCCCCGATAGCCACGGAACGCCAGGATCTGCAGATGGTCGATACCAAAAATGGAAATCTTGTATTTACAATGCTGTCGACACCGAAGATGAATATCTCCACGAGAAGTTCGTTCGGGAGCACATAAATAGGCGCTTTGGGCCTTGGTACATATAAGCTATCATAAATCCAATTAGCATCAACTTCTTTGGAGAGAATTTGTTTGCTGTACCTAAGTATTTCTTTATCAGACGACATCGCCGATGGATATTGAGATGAAGAAAAACATAAAGCCTACTGTCTACTTGTCATATACTCACAGAATGATGGTTGCACTGACCAGCGTTTCAGAATAATAATAATGATCACGCAGATATATGGCCCTGAGTATTGTTGTGTATCCAAGACTACACACAATTAAGCAAGCTATGATCATTATGCTTTGCCCCGTTCAGACAAAATAATTGAATATTTCGTGCGCTTTAACATCCCTAGTGGATGGAATGTTATATAGTGGAGGGGTTCACCTCCAAATATTGGCTATAAATTATGATTTCGATTTACGTGGCCATGCCCCAAACATTGTCTTGCCGTTTGAGGTTATACGTTCATGCACGCGGCATTTACATTTCAACGGAACTCATAACAATTCTCACGAATATAGGCTTGAATGAATGGGATAAGGATGTACAACGCAGCTCAAGTATACAGCAAATTCTAGATTGTCACATCGAGAAAGAACAACACAACTTCAAACATTTATCATTTAACTTCCTGATCTAACGTGATGTTTGAAGGTTCAATCGTCGCTTTATCTAGTAGCCTATCAGGGTAATGAAACATGTACCGTACACTTCGTGATAGATATAAACCTTGTGTTCTTGTTACGAAGAAGGTAAACTACATTTCCGTCGTAGAAAAGAGACGCACGTAACTGAAGATTCAGAAATAGAAGTTGTGCAAGTGAACATATTGCGATACTCAATGGAATGGCATGGGCATATATAGCGACGTCCTCTCTCCTGAGTGGTTTAGAATTACGTCGCGTAATGGCCTGTATTTCCTTCAAGTTGTAAACGTTACAACAAAGAAACATTTACTTACCTTGAATTAACGACGAGACTTTGACTCTACCCCCAGGAGCACAAATTGTTGCCACTCGCTGCCTGTATCGCTATTATGGAAGGAAACTTCCCCTAGCCACGTCGTTTTGAATTCTTGCAAAGTTTCACGATGTCTTCGAGACTGGATGAGTTCCAGGAGGATATCCATATCAAGCTTGTCCTGGGAAACGAAGTCAGGAGCCTTTAGAATGAGTGTAGAAATTTCGGAAATATCAGTCTTTCTTGGATGGATGGTCGAACCATCCACGACGGCGTCCATATATTGGGACTCAGGAGTAAGACACCGAAGGTTAGGTAGCCTGCAAAGTGCAGATATTTCCAGCTCAAATTTCCGTCGGTAATTTTCCAGTCCTTCAGAAAGTAAGCCTGGTAATCACGGACTAGTAAATTGGGTGAGGAACTTGTGGGAGGACCATCACTGCGAAACCAATGTACTGAAATTCGAGGTAGGTGAGAGAGGGCAGGTTAAAATGATTGTACATCGCGCATGGGCTGTCGCATTCATTCCATCCATTGTTGAACGAAGATGGGTGACCCCCGAAAGGCGAATTGGAGGCAATTCACTTGAGTATGAACTGCAGGTGAGCGAGACGATCTCGATATTAACGAGATCACGGAAGAACGTGCATGTGTCTTCACTGAACGGATGGAAATTTTCGAGATCAACGAGATTAGTGGGGAGGAAATAGGAGGAATACTCCAGCAATGTAAAAGAGCGTAGACGAGAGGCCACAGCGACTACGTCTATGGTATTGGTTCTCTGTATGTGTTACTATCCAATATCTGAGGCATTGTGGAAGTTCCAGGCCTTGTTTCATCTGCTTATCGTGCAGATGATGGATTCCACTATCATCTTCAACTTCCTTGGCTCCAGGCTGTTTCTCATCTTTTCCTCCACAGGATTTCATCTACGAGTGTCCAAGAGCTATAATATCTCCAAAAATTTATGATACTACCTCATGTTTAAGCTCTAGCCACTGCTGCATAGTTCACAGTAATGTTTACCCTGTGTTTACCTGTACGTCGTGGTGCCCAGATTTGTAGATTGTTGAAGACGAAGCTGCCAGGCCAGATTAGGCAACTGGCATCATAGCAATCCGGTAACTTCCGGAATGTTCGCGCAACATCTTCGTACTTTGAAGAAAGCAGGAGAAAGGACTCGAAGATATATTTATAATTAGATAGACGATTCTAGACACTTTCTCAGTAGTATAAATATGTGTGCAGTAGCCGCAGAATATAATAATTCCACACATTAAACCTGTAGTACACCTACATACTAGTCTCTATAGTCTACCACTGCGTATCGGATATACCCTGTATTTCAACATAGATCAAAACATTGTGGTCTGTATTTGATTTTCCGCTCATCTCTTTTCGGCAAGCGCATTGTCCTTTTTTCTAACAATCGTGTAACTGGGCAATCCAGCAAAGGCGCAGGTGAAAGGGTACTCTTTGTAGTGTCCCACGTTTCCTTTCTTTGATAACTTTTAAACTCCGCATTAAACAACTCTTTGTGATCGTCCAATGTCGAGAACGCATTTGTTCGAAAACATAAAATGGAGAGACCCGGATGCTGTTTGCTTTGTGTTCTCCTACTATTCGACTCACTTTATTTCTCTTCTTCCTCATGTCCAGCTTCTCTCACTCTCGCCAGTACTCTGCCAAGCACTCTGGTACGTGGACTTGGTCAGTACACGTCGGACTCGGTACTAATGCTCTGTTTCCAGCGTACACCGATAACAGAGGACCTAAGACATTCGTATTCAAGACTGTCACATCTACGTATCCTGTTACGTCCCATCCTACACCCACATTAATCAACACTCCATCTCCCTCTCACTCTGACAAATTGACTTCCCACCAAAGTTCATCTCCCGCGAAGCAGTGTATCCCCAGACCTTTGAACTGTTATCTCATCTTCCGGAAAGACGTCATCAAGAAGCAAATGATTCCCAAAGGCGCCGAGCACGATAGTCGCCACCTGTCGCGAATCATCGCTCCGCTGTGGAACAACTTCTCAGAGCAACAACGGGCGCCGTACCACCGTCTTGCTATAGAGGAAAGGAAGCAACACGAAGAGCGCTATCCAGAGTACGTGTGACAACCGCAGAAGCGCACGACGGAGATCAAGAAGAGGTCGGTGAAGTGGAATTCGAACAAGCACATCCAGAGGTCCAAGTATATTGCTGACCTGATGGCAGCCGGGATGACTGGGTCAAATTTGGAGGAAGCAGTCAAGAGGATGCCCTCCATACCAGAGGCAACCCAGGTTGAGGAACCGAAGAAGCGGGTCTCTCGACAAGCAGTACAAACGCAGATGTATAAACGTCCTACTATTCCCGGAAACCAAGAGTGGGGTACAGGGTCTATGGATCCTCAGTTTGACCCCAGTACTGCCTCGACGAGCTCTCATTACGAAGAACAGTTCTTTCCCCACGGGGACTCATTCGAAGCGGAATATATGGTGAGTCGCAATGCTTGTTTCTTCCACTACCTTGTACTCAATAAGAACGTTAGGCACACTTCGATATCCCCACTGACATATATATTGGTAACCAGAGCCCGATCAGTGATCTTAATGTGAGCATGTTACGCCACTGCGATATATTGCTATGCTAATAGTCCTCGAAATATTTAGTATTATCTGGATATCTCTTCGGCTACATACGAAAATATGGTATGCGCGTCGTTTTTGTGTTGCCAATCCGTGTGTTAAATACTCTCGTGTAGGCGAACCACGATTAATCCTATGGTTTTTATTATTGAACAACGAATACACCTCCCACGTTTGGACACATATTGTGTACCCATGCGCGTTTCATTTTGAAGTAGAAAAGTGTTTAAATATCTTATATTAACTTCCATCTAGTTTCCAAAGTTCTAGCAATCATCTTTAGAATGCCTTTTCAGCGTAGATCGCACTAATTATTTGACCCCTTATATTACTTCGACACACACAAACTACACTCTATTAAGACGAAACTCTACACACCAATTCTTACACAGTTCTTCTAACGAGAATATCTGGATATGATCTTTTCCATAGAACCATATACACGGGGTGACCTCTTCAGTGTTATCTTGGTCGGAATTATGACGGCGAAGGCAGTCCTGACGCTTAATAAATTGTATGTTTTAATTATGCTAGTGAATAGGCTAATGGCCGGTAACCAACAGGTGCTTAGAAAGGTAGGTACTATCGAGGGAGCTCATTCTTCCTCCAAGCGACGAGTTCGAGATAATATTATATTAGTACCAGGTGAAGCGCTTGAAGGGATTATTGGGAATATTATATTTAGAGCAATCTCTGTCGTGCACCATTATATTTTTTTCTTGATCTTTGGCCAAGAATGGTTCAAGCGTATGATGAGCTGGGTTAAACGACGACGTGAAGCAACAAGTAATTCATTACAATTGGCAGAATTAAAATTCTCTTGTATCTATGGCGATCTAACCAACATATGAATCAAAGTTAGATATGTGAACATGACGCCATACTAAGATGAATTGAAGGCAATGTGGAAAGGGACGGCCTGCACTCAACATATTCAGAAATAATTCGTCTAAACGCCTTTGTGTGTTGTAGTTATAAGCGTCACAACGAGAATAAATAAAGGAAAAAGACTCACCCGTCATCGACGCTGATATTTGTACTCCACTCCCCAGCGCTCAAAGTTCATACCATCTACTACGTGTATCAGCATCATCATTAACAAGTCCACCTGGCCAACCTATTTCAAATTCTCGCAGAGCTCCACGATCTCTTCGGGACTTGACAAGCCCTACCAGGACACGCAAATCAAGTCTGTGTTTGGAAAACCACTTGCCAGGCCAATAGGAAATAATAAGCTTGGACAGGTTTGGAAATATGGCGTTCCTTCCGGGGCGGATAGTCAACGCACGCAGGAATGGTGTGATAAATGAGAAATCAGCAATGGTAAGACACCGTACGTTAGGTAGCCTGCAAAGCGATGACACTGCTTGATCTATATTCAAGCGGGTCCTGAGCTCAAAGCTTGTCAAGGTAAGGTTGGTAACCGTGGAAGAGCGGATTGGCTGATGGCCCTGTGGAACAGTTACCGTGTCCAAGTCGGCTTGACAAAGTTCAAGGCGGGCGAGGGCTGGCAAGTCGAAATTACTGTACGTGACGTATGGGTGTTCAGTGTAATTTTCCATCGTCAATCTGAGCTGGGTGAGCTTCGGGAGTCGGATTTGAGGCAATCCACTTGAATACGAGCTACAGTACAGTGCGAGGATTTCGATATCGACGAGGTGACGGAGGGTGGTGTATGTATTCTCATTGAAGTCAACGCAATGGTCGAAATTGATGATACCTGCCGGAAGCAAGAAGGTGGCATCTACTGACGTTGTTAAAGACCGCAGAGACGAGGCTCCCGCGAAAATGCCCACAGTCCCCGATCCATCTTCTTGGTTGTCCCCCTCCACCAGGAGAGTTTCAAGCCGATCAAATAAACCACGGCAAGGCGAGAGGAAGCTGAGATTATCGTCTAATCCATGGATATTCAAGACCTTCGACGACACGGAGCAAGAATCTTCTTCGCATTAGCTTGGGTTTCGAGGGCTTGGTTGCGATCTTTAGTAAGGTATTCGAGTAACGACATGTCGTCAGTGGCGTGGATGAGGCTGTCAAGCGCTGCTACCCGATCGGCTGTTGCAGAGACGGTAGCTTCGAGACGTTCCGTCTCGGGGTCAGATGGTGGATCATTGGATCGCAGGAGACCGATGATCCGGGCATTAGGAAGAGCATGGTAATAATCTGGGATCACTGGTGCTAGCCTTGGATCATAATCAGAAATTTTTGGTGGGCAGGTAGGCCATGGGTTTTGCGCGATCTAGAAGAAATAACTCAGTCAGAGTAGGAAATGACGGGGAGAGGAGTAAACTCACTTCTAGCGCAATATCGATTGCGATGGAAGAGAGAAGAGAATGCTTCCACGTTATCCACCACGCCACCAAATCACGGCATGTGACATTGGGTCCAGCTGCAACGCATTTTGAAATACATTCAATGGAAAAAATCGTGACCATTGGGGAGCTCTTTGCATCCAGAACGGGACATTCAACCATAGCAAATCCAAAGGTGAGCGGGGCTTTTCATCTGTGCTATTGACACTGAAGTAATTGCACCATACGGGTTCACGCAGTGCAGCCTCCTCCCATCCAGACCGTGCCGCGAGCCCGCATACCCTGAGCGGCTGCGGCAGGAATACCGGCACAGTTAGCGAAGCGCACCCGAATTCAGTGCCGCTTCAGCCAGGCTCAGCAAGCGCATGCCATGGGGAATAGTGAGGACGCCTAAAATAGGTAGGAGTCACTCGAGGATGGAGCCGGCGGCGTGGATGATAATGGGCTTGCTGCTGGGTTCAAACGTGAAGGACTAAGAGGCCAAGAAAGTCGTCGTCTAAGAGTGGGAAAAGGTGGAGGGCGCCATAGAGTGATGCCAGGACTGAATAGACGACTGTCTTGTTGAAGCTGCGATGATACTTCATTGTGAAAAGATGAAGGATGGTGATCATATGTCGTCGGTGCGTGCTAGCTCCCAAATTATGTATCATTACAACCCCAGCCCATGCCGACAAAGGCTATACAATTCCCGAAAACGCCAATCTGTGGACAAGCAGGCTCTGCTATGACAATTCTAATAAGTACAACAACTGCAGAAAACTAATTTGGATACTCACAGCCGGTTTCGAACCTCGAGTTCACAACATGCCTTCAGGCCATTTCCTAGCGTCCTCACTCTTCCAAAGGCAGTATTTACCGGAGATTAACAGCATAGAAGCGCACATACAAGGGGTTTCGAATGGCAAAAAGAGAAAACCCGAAGCACTGTAACGCACAGGTATAAATGTACTCGTCCAACATCATGAAGCGTAGCTTACGCACCTTAGGTGAGTATGATCACTTTGTACAGTAGAACCAGACGTGTCAAAGGATACTCTTTCTTGGCTCCATGCACTACTAGCGTCATAGAAGTTTGGCGTCCGTCAAAGGACAATTTTTGTGCGAATGGCCTTGTGAAGTTGTCAGAAGCTATCTGCCATGCGACTATCACTTGAGCCGTGACTGAGATATACTACAGCGGTAGTATGAGAGTGCCAGCGTCTCGAGAGGTAAGGCTGACCAACAGTGAGGAAGAGTTGAGGAAGAGACGAAGGCACATGGCAATGACAAATTAAAGTTCGGCATGCGGTCCGCATTCATACTCGTATTTTTGTTCCCACGCTTTGGCCCTTTTTCATTCTTACACTCATCCATGCCATGAAGCGTTCTACACAAAGGCTAGCGTTCTTGTCTTGCTCTCAAAGTTGCGTTTATAAGCATCCTCATACTTTCGGTATATTTTCTTCTGCATCTCATGCTGCCGTACACATTAATTGAACGAGCAGGAAAACGAGATAATAACAGAAGGGTGCACGATGCAGGGGTATGCTATCAAAAAAATACACGTGTCGCATCTGATTTTGCCATTTTGTGGGCCATCGAGGTTGTCCGTGCGCTTTCCTTCTGTTAATGGCCTGACGTTCTGTTCTCGCGACTCAGAAGAACACAAAAATAATCATTGAAATTCGCCTTTCTCAACAACAGATCCTTTCGACAGACTTCCGATGCTGAAGTAATGTTCAAAATAGAAATATGAAGAACCATGTGCGTTTATTTCCCTTTCACTTCGTTATCAGTTCCGCAGCCCTTAGTATGATAGTCAACTCGCCGTCTCGCAAGACAGGGTTCGCACACGGAAACAATGGTGCTATGTAGACCCAATATTCACCAGAAACTAAACTCGTAGCAGAGGGCACTATTTCCGAGAATGCGAATTCAAGAGAGGGATCGTCGACCAAGGTGAAGGCTTGCACTGGGTAGAGTTCGGATCAATGCTTTGATTGATGCTGACGGTGAATGACCTGGCTGTGTTTTAAGATGTATTTCTATTGATTGAAGCGTCGTAGGGAGGGTACTTGTCGGCGCACATAAGACGACCGAACGAGGACGAATCAAGGCAAAGCGAACAAATGATCCCTGTTCACTCTGGACAGTACACATCAAAATCAGACATCGCTCTTACCTTACATCGTACTGGGCTGGTAACGGTACGTATCTCAAAAGATATTCTTGAACTCGCATCGCCAAACTTTCGATTGTCCTAGAATTTATACTGTGAATTCAAACTCACTTTCGATGAACCCAACACTTCTGTACAGATACAAAAATAAATATTGAATATGTTAGGATAAGTTTATTGTCCGTACCGTACAAATTTTCCCCCAACACTGGCTAGCTTTGTTTATCTAAAGTTCTCGACCTCTTCTGCACCATTGCATTCTCAATTGAACATCACGTCATCTTGGACTGGCGCAGCACTGGCCTGCACCCCATCAATAGGTCCAAACTCAGGTTGATCGCGGTATGAAGGATATCACAGCATCTCTCGCATCCTCAGCGCTCCCTCACTATCAGACGACGGAGCCCAGGCATTCTAACTGTCCCTTCTTCAAAGACTTCACCATCATTAATCAAATCCAGCACATAATTATCACAATGCTCCAACCTGAGCTTCCGGAGATGACCACGTCCGAGTCTGCGGAGGACCTGGATCAATGGCGGCAGCGAATGCAACTCTGCATGGTCCAAGTCCTGTCCTCGAAAGGTGTCCTGCGGAATAGAAAACCCAGAGGTTACCGGTACATCGTCATCCTCCTGCACATATTTGAGTAGTCGGAAAGTTTCTTCATCAAAGTCATCCACTACCCAAGGACCGTCACTCCAAGAGATAAGACGGCATGTTTCAAGTCGTGGCATCGGGAGACCATGGAGATATCTACAGATCGAATGAACTTGGTCCCAGAATGCGGCCGTCACTTGGAATGTCCGGATGCGGTGCGCAGCATAATCCGCAAGGAATTGCGGGAGGACCAAAAATTCCTCAACCGTCGTGGGTAACCATCTACACCCTGTGCCCCCGTAGTCAATCCGAATGTCGATATCCCTAGGCACCGAGCATTGCACAATCAGCATTTCCCTTGGGAAGATCCGAGATACATCTAGCACGGGGAAAATACCGGACATTGGTGGAGGCAGGTTAGGTACCGATGTGCCTCTGCCTATGATAGTTAAATCTGTCCAGAGCCGTGGTTCACCGAGAGCGACAGCGCGCCAGGATCGGCAGACGGTCGATACCAAAAATGGAAAAGTTGTATTTGCAGTGCTGTGCGCACCGAAGGTGAGTATCTCTACCAGAAGTTCGTCCGACAGCACATAGATGGAGGGCTTCTGGCATTGGTACATTGGATCCATAAACAGAATGAGTGTCAATTTCATTGGAGAGAAGTTGTGTGCCGTACCTTAGTAGTTCTTGATCAGACGACATCGTCAATGGATATTGAGATGAAGAGAACCACAAGGTCCAATATCCACTTGTTATATACCGACAGAAAGACGATGGCACTGGGCAGCATTTCAGGAAAATGATAGAGACCATGGATAAATTTGGCCTTGAACATTGTTGTGTTATCTGAGACCACACACAATTAACCAAGCTAAGGCCATTTTGCTTTGCCCTGTTCAGACAAAGTCAAGTGATTGTATATTTCATCATATATGAGCAAGGAACTTCCATTCATATAACAAGACGTTAGAAACATTAAACTATTGACCCTCCTGGACTGCCAGCACCATATAGAACCGTCAACAGAATGATGCTTGAGTGAAGGGTGGTGTCATGCATTTGCCCAGAATTGCGAGTGCTGAAATTATTATTGAAACTGTGGTCACAAAATGTTACAGTAATTAAAATGAAAGCGCCAGCATCACGCGAGGTAAGGCTCCCCAATAGTGAGATGGAAGGAAGAAACAAAGGTGCATGGCAATGACAAAAATGACAAATTAAAGTCCGACATGCGGTCCGCACTCTGACTCGTGTATCACAAGCGAGACTGGTATGCTCCAGTTATGCACCAGTCTGGTATTTGTATATATTTGGAATTAATATATAAGGAAAGGGGACCCCGGAGAGAGTCTGCAAGACCAATAAGGTAACTGAGGTTTTATTATTCCTATTTGAAATAGAAAACAGTATATTGTATAATGTTGTCTTTATATACCAGTAACTCAGAAATAGAGTGTTTTTAAATAAGGATACTTGTCAAAAAGAGGAAAACCAAGATCAATTATATCAAGCTTGGCTGGATAGCTATATTTGGATGATTGAGCATCTTATCAAATTTGATAGCATAGCCACTTTATGTTGACTAAGCATTTCATTGAGTTCAAGCTATTTTGGGACATTTTGTCATCTAAATTACTCATTTAAGTGGTAAAAACATTTTTGTATGGATATACTTCTAATCTAGGTAATATTCAGGTCAAAAGGAATACACCTGTCGGATAAGATATGATGGATATATAATAATATGCCTAACACAGTGTAAGAGACTATATGGTATGAAGGGACATTGTGTGTATCCTTATTAGGCACCTTATAGGGTGATATTAGCACAACTCTTATCTGATAATCTCCAGATTATCTTATTGCATTATATTGTCTTAAAAAGGGAAATGCAGAATCTCTCTGCCAATATGGCTTAGATAAATAAGTATAAACTAATCTTCAGATGGCAGGAAATGGGCTAGACCATGAAGAATAGCCCCTGATGTCATTTTATGTCATGTGTGAATGTCACATGACCTTGTTAAAGCCTTCCATACATAAGTTCAAAAATATTATTACATAAACTGTTAGATAATAAAAGCAAGCTATATATAGAAGTTAAACGGTATCAGGGGGTTTAAGGCACAACCTGTCAATCATAAGCGTACCAGTCTCGCTTGCCATACTCGTGCTTTCATTTCACACACCCCGGCCTTTTTCTACTCATGCCATATTGGTCAGTCCGCACTCAGGCAAGCATACTTCTCTTTTTCATATTCTAAGAGTGCGAAGATTACACGGCGTGCGCTTTCTTTAACCTTCTGGAGCCTTCAATCATACAAGCTCATCGTTCACAGAACTGGGATGATTAGGCTCGCAAAGTTGCATTTATAAGCATCCTCATATACTCGGTTTGTCTGCCTCTGGATCTCATGCCGTCGTGTGTACTGATTGAACGAGCAGGAAAGGGACTTGCTGCAGGTTATTTTTATGTGCCATCTCACTTCTCCACCGCAGCGTGGAATCAACATTTATGGTATCTAATATAACAACATGCATGGAGATGCTCCAAAGCAACACCCATGCCGCATGGGATCTCGCCATCTGCCGACAATCGATGTGCGTCGTGCGCCTTCCTTTTATTATTCTCCTGACGTCCTTTGTCTGAAGAACACGAACATAATCAACGAAACTTGTCCTTCTAAACGTAGACGGACCTGCGATGCTGAAGCAGTCTTAAACAGTTGAACTACCAAAAAGAAGCATATCCTTTCTCGTCTGATCGATCGTCTGCGTCGAACAAGTGCCTTGTGTCTGCCACTCGACAGCCGGACAGTGATCCAAGGAAAGGAAATATTCGCAACGTCCCATTACACCATTCTTGTAGACTCCGACACCTTTTACGACGATCCTTTATCTCATCAAGTCTCACAGCAAAACCATGTACACCATAAGCTAGAGTTAAGCGCCGGGCTTTCAGGTCTGCATCTACCCCCCCCCCCCCCCCCCCCACAGCCCTAGCGCCAACTCCCACCATTATGAACGCCTGCCTCAAAGTGTCTGAAATCGCTGAAGCTAGTGGTGTACCATACGTCGTGAGCTTGGCCAGGGTCGCCGTACTCGTCTTTAGTCTTCTTCAGGTTCGTTTATTGAAGCATAATGACTCTTCGCTAACGATAGGACCTATAGCTAAAAGGAAGGAATAAAAGGAATGCGGAGCAGCTCCGTCAGAGTATCGCAGACACGATTGCTGTCATCGACACCCTCGTTCGGATGCAGGGTGACCCGGAGAATTTGTGCTATATTGATATTTGCGGGGAGATGGAAAGGTAAGCCACTCATTCTGTATACTCTTTTCGGTGAAGAGGTACTGAGTACTCCGTTGACAGGTACCTTGAACAGATGGCGCAAGATATGAAGGATTCTGAGCGGAAGCATCGTGGCCTTAGAGGCATCTTTTACGTCGACGATTTCAACGATGCCATTCAGGGCTACAGGAGGCGCGTAGATGACTTGAAGATGGACTTTCTGGTAATACACTTTTTACAAGTCTGATCTTTCAGGACCGTATCTCACTTTTTGCTGTAGATCCATTCAGTGGGACATTGCAATCTGAAACTCACGAAGTTGTTGATAGCCGAGGCTGTTGTACGTCAACCTGAAGATCCGGGAGACTTCGTTTTCCGAGTCCCGAAAAAGCCTGCTGCGATTACCATTGTTCTTTTTTTTTTTTTTTTCGGAGATGATTGACTGGGACAGTGCGTCTCACATCATTTAGAAGTCGGAGTTATCTATTATTAACGTATTTCTACACTTAGACTCGCTTACACGTCCTTGTTAGCATTTACAGCAAGTCCCCGCTTGTCTCGTCAAATGTGTGTGCAGTGGAGCGATTAGATTATTGCAGAGTATAATCTAATTTTATCAACATTTCTCTTCCTCAATGACATACACTTGGGGAAATGGCATCAGCATAAGGCATCATTAGTGAATACATTGGTACACTTAAGAAAGAGACCGCTCTTGGATATTTCCATCTAGAGGACAATGTCATGTCATTAATATACGTCACAGTGGGATGATGATGTGCCCATCCCATCAAAATGAATGTCCTTGTTCAGCCTTGATTCACGCACCTGACTTGAAGAGTCGAATACGCAGTCGGATGTGATGAACTTTGATTATTGTTGTGGCATGTTGTTGGTTCGCAGGAGCTCAATGATTTAGGCATCGGGAGGCAATTGGGAGTGGCTTGAGAATAGTCCGGAAGTAACGGTGCTAACCTTGGATCGAAATTTCATTTTTTGGTTGGTATGTAGGACATAGATTTCTGCAAGGACTCTCAGAAATAGTTAGAGAAAGAAAGAAAGGACAGAGAATAGAGGAAATTCACCTTGAGCGCAATCTATGTAGGATTCTTTGTGATAGAAAAGATCACTAATATTCCCACGTCAATCAAGATTCCGCAAAAGCAACTGACACCACAACTCCGAAATAGCAGCGTTCAATCCGATGTATGAGCGATCACATTCATTTAGAGTATCTGACTTTCTAGATACAGAAAGCATAAATCACCGCGGTTCCATCACTAATATCGATTCACGAGCTGATGTAAATAGAAACCTCGCCTGCTCATCGCTTAAATTTACACAGTGGGAATCAAGACCCCCGACGAGAACTCGCGTCAGCTTCCTTGCAACCCCAGCTTATGCATCTCTGCCACTCCCTCCTACCAGAACCGAGCTGCTATTGCACGCACCCAAAGTGACTAGTAACTACAGGGGCACCTGTGCCGTGATAGACGCTCATACTACGTCCTGTGCGTGAGCACCCCACGTCTCACCGAAGCCGACCACGCCCTCGTGTTCGATGAATGTGTGTTTCCATCTCTGGCCACGGCAATGAACACAACCTCTTCCCCCGTCAATAACCCAGCTCACCTTCCACGCTACCCCCCAATACCGATATGATAAGCGCACGGTGGCCTCCCCTGCTCGTGTCGGATAGACCCGCACCCACGCCCCACGCCAGCTTCGGGAAATATATTGCGCGCCGTATAGTTCCCCAAATGTGAGACAGAGGTCGAGATGTATAGGTCAAGGCTGATTGAATCAGAAAGCCCAGGACAGATATGGTAGTACGTTCGCAGTCATGACTCGTCCCGGCGAGCTTCGGTATACCATGCTGCCGGTGTCGCCCTGTCCGAAGCTGATATTTATAGAGCACATGTATAGAGACTTAGAAAGTCTATATGACGCCGGGTGCATCGGTGTAGGGTATTGATGAGTTAAGACCCTGGTACACTAAAGAGAGACTCCCATACCTGTCAGTGAGATATCGGCGGTCGTCCAGTTACAATACAGGGTCTCTTTGTGAGCCTATCCGGGTTGACGCGCGTCCTGGACAAGACAACGCACTGAGGTCGGATGGCACAAGCGCGGAAGCCAGAAGACAAGGAACTCTAGAGTGGAGAAGGGGCCTTCCGTTCTGAGTCTATTCAAACGACGGCGACGAGGCTTCCATCTTCCCTTCTTTTCTGCGAGACGGAACAGATGACGCAGAGCCAGAGGCGTCTCCGAGTCGAAGCAAGGGAACCCGGCGACACGAATGATGAAGGTCGGTCAACCTTTCACCCGACGATATAGCTATAAATATCCTCCGCACCGTGCACGCCACCCCCTCCGCGGCCACGCAGACTCTCATGGAATGCACGTGAGTCATCGTGCGAGTAAAATTTTACAAATGACCAGATGAAGGAAGGACGACAAAGCCCTTGGTTTCCGGTTTCTCGTTTATTGGCTATCCATGAACACTGTATATACGCTCCTGGGCGTCTCGGGTAGTAACCAGAACTGATGCAAAGGAATGTCCTGAGAACAGTTGTGAACTGAAATCTCCAAACAGGCTGGGAGTATTCAAAATAAGCTTTGGCGGTTGTTGTTCTCATGACAATCGTGGTAGCGGAGTTAACTTGTGTAACAAAGGATGTTGCAGGCATTGGAACAACGTGGTTCGTCTTCGGTTTCAAATGCACGTGATGTTATCGATTTCTTGCCGCGTTAGATAACGTGGGAGCGTTAGCCTTCCCTTTCATCTCAACCGATCCTAGATTGTACTGAAAGTAAGTGTACTCTCGTCCTGTCATTTCCTCCTCATACCAATTATTTATCACAGTTCCTTCCGGACTCCATGGCCAACATACCGATCAACACTGCAGACTTGCATCCGATACTCGCAGCTTCACTTCCTGATTTCTTCCATTTCCCTCCTAACGAACGGATGATGGAGTTACTCCGATCCAATGACCCACCAACCGAATTGGAGAGACGAGAACTTGAAACCACCCTCTTGGACATGCCCGATCGTCTAGCCGTCTTAGACTCCGTCATGCGCACCCCGAAGAACGTCCAGTTAGTTGGCCTACTTTCTGAACGTCGAAAGCAAGCCCTGCAGAACCAAGGTCATATAAAGAAGATCCTCGCCCCATGTCGCCGGCTCCCACCTGAACTGCTTATCGAGATATTCGTTTGGTGTCAGAGAGTATCGTTCTCGAGCATTGATGTCTATCCTTGGAGCGTTCCTTGGACATTGACGCACACTTGCAGGAAATGGAGGGAGGTGGCCGTTGGTACTCCAGAACTTTGGTCGAATATTGACGTGAACTTCATGGGGAAAGAATTCAGTAAACGCAATTATACGGCATTCATGCTTCGTCTGATCCTTGATCGGGCTCGCTCCCATGATCTTGAGGTTAGTATCGGGTACGATGACGAGGCATCTTCACACCCAGCTTGTGCCGTACTGCTTTCTAGTGTTCGCTATTGGACGTCCTTGCATCTCAATGGAGATCCGGTTTTACTCGGCTTCCTGTCGCCTTGCCGTGGTCTATTTGATCGTCTTAAGCATCTTGTGCTGCAGGTGGAGGGCGATGACAGATCCGACCCCATTGACATGTTTTCCGTTGCCCCATGCCTATCGTATTTTGAAGCCGATGTGCATGCCACCTGTATTCTCCCCGCCACTCTCGTAGAGTTCAGCACTGTCTATCCATTTCATGAGAATACCTGTACTACCCTCCGTGACGTCGTCGGTCTCAAATTCCTCACGCTCACCTGCAGCTCATATACCAGCCCATTACCCCGGATTCACCTTCTAAATGTTACCAACCTCAAACTGATAGTGGATGTAGATGGTCCCGTCCACCCGTGCATGACGTACAATAATTTCGACCTGCCGAAACTCAACTGTGTTTCAATTCAGTTCGTGGGTCTGGACTGGATGTTCCATACGCCGGCCCCCCAGCCAATTTACTCATCCACGGTGACAACTCTTATATTATCAGGCATGGTGTCCACACCCCCACTGAATATGAATCGAATTTTATCATCACTCTGTCAGTTGCCAAACCTTCAGTTTCTTACCATCTCGAAAACCCCAGTTATCAACTTCATCCTGGATGAGTTGACCATCCGTCTCGGGAAGGATGTGATATTTCCGAGAATGTCCAACTTCACTTTTAATTATTATAGCTTCCACTGGACTCTTTTTGAAAACAAACTTGATTTGAAAATCCTGGTGGAGTTTATCCAGTCCCGAAGAGATCTGCAGGTGTTCACGTTGCAGTGGTTAGGCGAACTTGTCAACGATGATGCTGATACGCGTAGTAGATGGGATGAACTTTGTGCACCGGGAGGTAGAGTAGAAATATTGACGTCAATCAAAGGCGAGTGTACATGTTTTTACATTCCATCACCTATGGCTAAAATTAATCATAGGGCTTTGAGCGAACTAACTGTACACAAGTAAAAGGACAGGCTTTTTTATGTCGATATGTTCGTATGACATTTTTCTAATTCCGATTTCCGTAACCTGTATGATACCAAGGAGGCGTTCTTTGATATTCTGACTCGGTGATTCATGACGTATTGCAGAGAATATTATTCCTACAAAACATAAAAAAATAGACCATCTATGTATTCATTCATGCTACTCCTTGTAGACAGCTTCCACGGTATGGGATCCACGCATCGGCTGCATCGCGGGCTTACACGATTGTAAGTTCTCAGTAAGCTGATCTAACGCAAGGGAAGATATCACGTTTACGTTTACGGTTGTAGGGCTGAAAATACAAGGCGTCTAAGAACAGGTACAGGTAAAATATATTTCCTTCAGGGCCAGTAGCGTTGCCCATAGTTGTTGATGACCACCCGTAAGTCTGGAGTAGAGAAGAGTATAAATCGTGTACCATATTTTTCTACACTCCGACAATGACTGAAGATCAAATGAGTCAGTGCTAATTGCAAAATATCAGCATGCTTGCAGTGAACCTCGAATAGTTGAGCAAAGGAAGAATATCGAAGAGGAATAAGGTAGGGATATGTGGAGTAGGGATACTGACGGGCACCAGCAGGATTATTCGTCACAAAAATAGCGAGTACGTAGTCGGAACTAATGCCGCCCTTTTGTTCAGGCCATTTGTGTCAAAAGTTATACTTCAGATAGGGCCGAGTTAAGAAGAGAAAAGGATATTCTGCCATTCCGTCAGACCGTCCTGTAAAGCACATCTAAATCAAGATTACTATAAAGACGCTCGTAAATGCAAATCTTCTCCTAGTCCCCTATATTCAAGCGGCTGTAAGCATCTAGCCGTTCCGCCCCCAGTCAAGCATCTTGTAATATCATGAGTAATCTCGTGGATGATTATATCGTCCTGCAAGTCTTCTTCACCATTAGGTAGTGTTGGTCCATATATACATCTGACAGATACCAGGCTCACTACTAAATCACGGGGTTAGCACGGTGTGGGGGATGTTCTGTGACATGAACATACAGCTTAGTTCGCTAGAAATGGAAGAATGACTGGGGATGAAGGCATGTCCATCGGGGAAATGCAGGGTGTATGGCCGGAGTGTGCTAGAGGTGCTTGACAAAGTCTATCTCAGCTGCCCGAGTCAGTGTGATGTGAAAGCTTCATTCATACGAATCTCGCCTGATATTTTCGGATAGCTTCGCTTAATATATGACTCTGGCTGAGACTGCAAGATGGCATCTGCCCTCATCTTTCCGGTCGCATCAGCCTTGACCTCCATCTTGACATGGAGGAGCTATACAGAGCGTGCACAGTCTATGAACAGTCGATACTTTTCCTGAAGCAGGTGTTGGGAGTTCCTTTTATCATGTAAGGGTGCATGCGCTCAAGACGTCATGCACAATGGCCCGCAGCGGACGGCGTGTTGTTGGCTTAGCTGGATTCACGGCAAGATAAGCGCACCCGAAATTTTTTTCTCGCAGTCTGGGTGAATACGGAGCCCACACAAGGTGGCGATGTTGACGGCTAGATAACCAAGCAGGTGTAGATGTTGTGATTCCTCAGGAGGGGTAGAAAAACCACCTTTTGATGACGGCGCAAGTGTTCTTGGATTACGTTCGATAGTGCTGGCCTTTGAGTAGTCTATGGGCCTCAGACACGACTCGGAGCAAGAGTGTCAGAAGCGGAGAAGCATGTTGTCATCGGCACAAGACCAAGAAGACAGTCGTATTCAGGATCGAGACATATAAGGTGTCACGCCAATTGCAGTGCGCATCTGGCCTAATTAGAGTACGAGTGAGAGTTTTGCCGGGCTGGTCAGTATGATGGATTATTACGGTGCATGAGATGAAGGATGGATAATACCAGACCACGGCAGTCACCGAATCGGAACGCGGACCGACCGCCGGGACTTTTCAACTGCCGTCATCGAGCTGCGTCGTCCTTCCTCCATCTCGTCATTTGGGAATTTTTACTCGCACGATGCCCACGGTTTTTCAGTCTTTCCTCCAGTGTGGTAGCTTCACAATACGGTACTCTGAACAGTTGCGCAAGGTCATTCGCTGAAGAAATCACGCATCCAAACCTCGGCAGTGCAAAAGGGGAAGTGTGAATAATCCTGCTTGGCGCCTAGTTGTATTATTGGAAGTGTTGTGCTGACGTGAGGTGCGTAATACAAGCTGTATCTGATGTTGCTAGACTACCACACCTATAGGAAGTACTCGGGGGAATCGCCCGAAGACTTTTGCGAACTCAAATCGGCCGCGTGTTCACCAGTTGTTGTACGTGCCGCACCATCTTGCATCCGGCTCCGCCTATGCAGTCGTATTCTTCGCTTGAAGGCACACTCTCGTAGTCCTTTAAGGGAACATGAGTTTCTCCACGTCCCGCTCCTTCATGTTTGAACCCAGCAGCAGTCCCATCCTCATATGCAAACCGTACGCTGGGAACGGATCACGACTCGTACGCCGGAGAGGCTCGGACGCGGCTAGACACGTTCCATGAGGGCATGCGTGGCCGCGGAGATGCTCACATCGGTGTGGAGGATATTTATAATTCTGTCATTCGGTGCAAGGCTGACCGACCTTCATCATTTGTGCGGCCGGAATACCTTGCTTTGAATCGGAGAGGCGTCTAACCCTGCGTCATTTGTTCGGTCTCACGGAAAAGAAGGGAGGGTGGAAGCCTCGTCGCCGTCTTTTGACTAGGTCTCGAAAGGCAGTCTGGAACGAAGGGCCCGTTTGATGAATTCTCCACTCTAGAGTTCCTTGTCTTCTGGGTTTTGCGCTTTTGTTTGCAATGAGGAGAGTGCCGTTTCGACGTTTGCGGCCGAGCTTGGTAATGACGTCTTTGTACAAAAAAATTCAATTGCTGATACTCTTGTCCAGCAAGATAATTCGACCGCCGAGCACGAGGCGCCGTTTTCGCATCTTTTCAACGTTGTACATTCGGACTGTAATGGATGAATAGTTACAACGATCTGCTCTCCGGAGGCAAGAGAATGTCTGACAATGGTTAGAGCTCTGGTGATAGTCAATGTCATCATATGCACCCATGAGCGACGAGGAAGCGGGACATGGCTAAGACATGGCAGGGCGGATTCTACTGTTTACTGGTTGCTTAAAAATTGAAAGCCTGAAATCGAAATATTTCAAACCCCTTTGTTGTTATCCTGCAAAACGAATGATTCTCATGTCCTTGATGAAGGTCTTTCGAATTTGTGTAACATTGGAACAGTCATTGATGAGTGGAAGTGTCACGTGCATGGTATCACCTGGTATCACAAGCGTGTTGACAACGTGGGAGTGTTGTCTTTCGCTTCCATCTCAACCGATATTGCACTGACGGTGAGTCTATCCATCGCCTTTTCCTTAATTTCTCTGACTAACTCTCCTCCAGTAGATTGTCCCAAAATCCATGGCCTATGTAACAACTCGAAAGTCGGACTTTGATCCGAGACTAGCGCCTCTACTTCCGGAGTATTCCCATACCCCTCCCGACGCCCGAATCATAGACCTTCTACGAACCAATGCTCCACCATTGGATTCAGAGAGGAAGAGCCTTAAGATCACTGTCTCTGAAATACCAGATCGCATAGCAGCGCTCGACTCCCTCATCCATGCCACTAAATCCTTACTCGACTACCTAATTAAAGATCGCAACCAAGCACTTCAAAATTTAGCTGATGCGAAGAAGATTCTCGCTCCATCTCGTCGGATCCCACGTGAGCTGCTCATAAAAACATTCCTTTTGTGTCAGCCATTATCTCATGAACGGGATGTTTCTATGGATCCACGTGCATTCCCTTGGACATTAACGCATGTTTGCAGGAAATGGAGACAGGCTGCAATTGGTACCCCAGAAATATGGTCTGTGATTGCGTTGAACTTTGAGAAAGATACATTCCTTTACGGGTGGCGGGGACCGAAAGCGGCATTCATCCTTAGCACGATCCTTGACCGAGCCCGTCCTCACGATCTTGATGTTAGTATCTCATACGGGAAGGACATATCTACACACCCTGCCTGCGCAGTACTTCTTTCTAGCGTTCGCTATTGGAAAACCTTGGTGGTGTCCGGGGGAGCCAGTCCACACCACTTCCTGAAGCCTTGCTGTGGTTTCTTTGATCGGCTGGAAACTGTCGAGGTGTCGGGGGTGTACAGAGGGATATCCAAGCCTATAGACGTATTTGCTGTAGCACCACGTCTACGCTTTTTCATGGAGAAGTCCGGGGGTGCTGCCTTTTCTCTCCCCACCAATCTCGTCGAGTTTGACCACAGTAGCCATCCTTTCACTGAAAATACCCGTACTACCCTCCGTGGCATTGTCAATATCGAAACCCTCTCACTCGGATGTAGCTCGTATTCGAGTCACTTGCCTCAAATTCATCTCCCGAGGCTCACCAAACTCAATTTGTGGAGAATAGAACTCACAGATCATCCATACGTCACCTACAATCGTTTTAACCTGCCAGCCCTCATCCACCTTGAGCTTTTAGGATTCGACTTGGATTTGATGACTCCTTCTCCAGCCCTCCGCTCATCCACTGTTACCAAACTTGTGTTGACATGCCTTAATTCAACAACCCCGTCGAATATGGATCAAAAAATGTCCTCATTTTGCAGACTACCTAACCTTCGGTGTCTTACCATCTGTGATTGCATGTGTACCAACCCCCTCTTGAATATGTTGACGATCCGTCCTGGAAGCAATATGATGTTTCCGAAACTATCCAAACTTAGTATTTATTCTGGGACCGATGTTTTGTTTTCCAAATGCCGACTTGATATGCGCATCCTAGTAAAGCTCGTCCAATCCCAAAGAGATCATGGAGTCCTTCAAGAACTTAAAATAATATGGCAAGGTGCCCTCGTCAATTATGATGCCGATACACGTGGCAAATGGTGTCAACTTTGTGCCCCAGGGGGTAGAGTACGAATATCAGGGTCAATTACAGGCGAGTACTCTTTGTTTTCTTGTTGTACTGTTTACAACTAAAATACATGGAAGGTGTTTCTGAATAGGTTGGGGAGAGGCCGTCCCTTTTCACGGCCCATTCATTTCACAAAAATATGGCATTATATTCACATATTTAATTTCGTATCCTCGATAATCTGAAAGATACTTTGTTTGATATATTAGGTTCCGTCGCCCTTGATACTATGGAATATCCATTCTACTAGTTGTAATTAATTAAGCTCTTACTTTAAATATTCGTTCATGACTTCCGCGGAGCGAGCCCTCGTTCATTGGAGCGGGAGACAATTATTCGAGTCTCTTCAAGACAAAGTGTACCACTGACTATACCGCATTTATTCCCTAGGAATACAGGTTATCCACGATTTGCTTGATTGACCGGTTTAGCAAATGTTTCCTTCTCATATTGTTACAGTTCGGTGATGTACGCTTCAGGACGTTGTCGACTCCTGCTTGCGCTGAGTGTACTGGCCCATTCCCCTGTGGAGCACATTCACCGAGCCTGAGAGTGTGTTCATCCTGGATGATACGCGAGGTAATCGCGGCGCATTGGATGTTGTACGCATCTCGCTCGCCATGTGAAGGCCACCCTAGCGTTCACATGTACTCTCGAGCTGGACCTGCATACGGAGCACGAGGAGGAACAGAAACAGGCACTGCTTTGCATAGGCGTAACTCATACCCTCAGTTGTGTGACCCGAGTTGTAGATGATCAATGCGGATTCGACACAGAGGTCTGATGCAATGAGGGACACTGCAGTGGTCTCCGGGTGTCCGATAACGAAAGACGCAGGGTCCTGCTCTCCTCCGTACGACTACAAGGAAATTGTGAGGTTGAAGTTGGGCTAATCTCTTTGTCTCAGTACGGTAAGTATTGACCGTCAAGTAGCGTCCAATCATCCTGCGTCGGTGCGTGGAGTATTTTCGAAGTGGATGGCCAAGGCGCGGCATGCGAGACCCTGCTGAGGACTGCTACAAGGAACACTAAAGAGAGTATTGGAGGAACTAGGACGAAATCAGCAGGAATATCATGAGCAACCATTTTAATGCATCCAGGAACATTGACGGTGTCAACGAAACCAGTGAATTATCGACCCTCCTGTATCTAAAGAAACCATTGACCCACATTCGTTCGAGGCTGTAGGAGAGATGTCAATTCGGATTCGGAGTTGGACGACGGGATAGCGGGATACTTTGACAATGCTTTGCACGGCAAGAGTGGAGATTTCGAGTCTGTCGAGTGAGCTAGGCTATTCAAAGACCAAAAAATCTGATTGACAACTTGAAGGCGTTTTAAGGGAAGATTATAGTTTATCCTAGTTGAGTCTCCTATGAAAGACATTTTATAAGAGCGGCATTGACTCGCTGTAAATGCCAGTGTTCGTAGAAGAGGATTCAAAGGTTAAATACGAATGAACACCTTAAACTAGTGGCACGTTTTCGAGTCAGCATCTCAATATCAGTCAGGGTTAAAAAACATAGTAGTGATTGACAAAGGCTTTTTCGGGAGTCAGACAACGAAGTCTTCCGAGTCTTCCTGTTGACGCCCCATCAACATGCTGCCCACTTCCATGAGTTTCATATTGGATTCACCGACTGAATGAATCTACAGCAAAAAATCAGATACGACCCTAGAGGATTAGACTCGAAAATCTTACCACAAAATCTATATTCAAGCCGTCTACGCGTCTCCTGTAAGCTTGAATGACGTCATTAAAATCGTCGGGGCAGAAAATGCTTCTCAAGCTACGGTGCTCGAGCTCGGAATCTTGCATATCTTGCGACATCCATTGAAGATACCTGTTAACGGACCATTGAGTAGCTGTTCACCGAGGACATTCAATAGAACCAGCAACTCGCCTTTCTATTTCCCCACAAATATCAATATACTATAGACTGCATACGAACGAGGGTGTCGATGATAACAGTTGTATCTGCGATACTCTGACGGAATTCCTTTACATCCTTTTTATTCTTTCCCTATTTGTATATAGTCAGAGTAGGCTATGAACATGATATCTCAGTGTATGGACGAACGAACCTCAAGGTGCTTGAAGATGGGTATGGCGATTTGGGCCACAATCGCAAGAGGGTACACTGGCTTCAGCGATTCCGACGACTTCGACATAGATGTTGATTGCAGACATGGAGGTGGGAGTTAGGACTATGGCAATACAGAAGCCGGTGTCCAGCTCTGTGTGCTGTAGTGACCATCTCTCTGTGCTGCAGTGTCCATCGATTATGCTGTAAGATATGATAAGGAAGGAACGTAATGTGAACCGAAACTTACGTGCAAGAAGTAATGGGAACTTGCAAGTCTTGCTTGAAGTCATCCTCCTGCTGTTCCTCGTTTCAATGACGCGCATGTAGGACTCTAGGAAACGTTTTCGCTACGGTACACCGGCTTCGGCGATTTCGGAGACTTTGAGACAGGCGTTGTGCAGACATGGTCGTGGGAGTCAAGGCTAGGGCGATACAGAAGCCTGTGTCAAACTCCGAAGGCCCCTTCTCCATGCCAGAGTTCCTTGTTTTCTGGATTTCACGATTGCGCCGTCTGACCTCGATAAGTTCGCTGTCTAGTCCAGGACGCACATTGACCCCGATGTTCTGTGATGTAGACATAGAGCTTTGTTCGCTGGAAATGGAAGACTTTCCGGAGATGAAGGCGTGTGTATCGGGGAGATGGAGGGTGTATGGCCGGAGTCTGGAGGTGTTTGACAAAGTCTGACTCAGCTGTTCGAGTCAGTGCAATGTGAGAGCTTCATGCATACCGATCTCACCTGATATTTCCGGACGTCTTCACTCAATATACGACTCCCGCGTGCACAGTGTCATGTAATCGCCCCTGGCTGCGATCGCAAGACGGCATCTGCCCTCATCTTTCTGGTCCTATCAGCCTTGTCTTTCATCTCTTCCTCCATCCAAGACACCGAGGAGCTTTACAGCACGTCGCAGTCTGTGAACGGTTCATACTTATCCTGAAGCAGGTGTCGGG
>JANDKJ010000406.1:0-27093 GCA_028551335.1 Armillaria sp. CMW 4456
AGGATGCCATTTATTTATACCTTACTATATAAACACAGTAATTTCATACTGTACACCAGTTACTCTCTCTATTCCATTCCTCCACATACACACATCGACTCATTTTACCTCAGTAACTCACCCAGCTTCGACAATACTGATAGTACATGTTTAATAGCAATTTTGTTTGCCACAAAGCCGAGCTTGACGTAGTTAAAGCTGAAACACTTCACAACCATCCATCGACCTAAAACCTTGACTCTTGTCATTGTTTTACTTCATTACTGGCATTTGCTCAGTGTTAGTAAGTGATAACCATGCAGTACTCACCTCTTTTAGTTTTATAGGAAAGAATTAGCTTCAATTTCACAAGATCAGATTAGTTCTAACAGTTTTCATTTTCACAAGACATTAGCAAACCCATTTGGGCATCCAGAGCAGACAAATAGTATTGGATAGTTGTAGGGCAGCTCTATTGCAAGTGTTGCAAGGATAGGTTTTGAACAGATTTATTATTGACAGATTGACAGATATAGGGCAGCTCTATTGTGAGCTTTGCAGGAAATAGTATTGACCAGTTATAGGAATTGATTTGACAAGAGATAGGACTAGACAAAGGAAACAAAGTATAGTTTGACAGAGATTGACAATTTATAGGAATTAGGGTGAACAGAATTGTCACAGATAAAGCCAAGACATAACCAGATAAAGCTGAGGAGACCAGAAATAAAGATGAGACCTGCTATTGTACTGCCATAGCCACAGAAACATCGACACAGACCCATACCGAGATGATTAGGAGCTCATTTAATACCGACATAATATCGACAGATGTTTTACACATCCCAGTTTCTTTCCCATCTAGTCTCCCAGTTTGACGACACACACCAGACCAGATAACAGAGACCAAAGGTGACTCAGAGCATCGGAATCTGTAGTAACTTCTCACGAGACTAGAGAGAAGTCCCCCCAAAGATGACAAGCCAGTCAATGTAGGACAGCCTGATTTGTCCAGTATCAAATATGTATAGTGTTTTGCCAGTGGAATCGACATGAGTATGGAGGTACTCAGAAAGCTCATGCACAAACAAACAATACACCTCAGGAGTGGCTTATGAACAAAACTAGTTGTTCTGTAATACTGACACAAAGCCGAGACACCACTATTTCCATTTTGGTTCTTCACATGGTGATATTCCAGAAGTATCCGACAACTCTTCACCAGTTTACATTCAGAGATCACTAAACCATCTGACCACCTCATCACCATCACTGAGCACATCATCTTGAGCCCACTGCAAGGGTGAAATCTAGATTTGATAATACAAGTTTTGAAGTTGATTTTGTTCAACCTTTCTAAGTGTTGACAAAGAAGCTACCAAAAGACAGCAGTTTGTATACAATCTGTTTGCTCCACCAAAACTGAAAGGAAAAGGCAAAGCAAAATCAAAAGATTCTGTACAAGCACAGGCAGCAAGCAGTTCCAAACCTAGAACTGTTGCAAAGCCATCTGGAAGAACTACTTTAAATTCTAGAACTGCTGGTGTAGCAGAACCTTCGAATTACAATCCAGTATCTAAAAAGCAAAAGCATCCAAGTGATCCTGAAGGAGTTAGTTTTACAACTACACACAGCAGGCCACTAGATCCTCTTAGCCTGCAAGCTAGGACTGAACAATGCATAGCTGCTAGTAATGCAAATCATGACCAGAGGGCTCAACAGCTTGCCAACACATCTAGACCAAGATCTTCCTCCAGTACTGGAAATAACAATCCTGTATTCAACCCACCAGGGCCTGTAAATTTGAACTTGCAGTCCCTTCAAACCTCTAGGAGTACAAATATGTCTTCTAGTAACCAAAAGATGCCCAGGCCTACAGCTAGGGATGCCCCGAGATTCAACAGTGAAAAGTCGGAGACTATAAGGTGCTTCCTGTCACAGATGGAGGACTTGTTCTCTGACTGTGGTATCACTAATGATGATGAAAAGAAAAGACATCTAGTTTGGTATGCAGATGCAGACACCAAAGAAGAGTGGAAGTCATTAGAGGAATATGATTCCAGCACTTTTGCTAAGTTTAAGGAAGCTATCATTAAGAACTATCCAGAAGCTCAAGATGCAGAGTCTGGCACAGTTAATAGACTAACTTGCATCACGAGGCAGTTTAAGAACTTGGGTCTAGATGAATGAGAGGAGTACCTGAAGTTCAAAAGAAAGTTCCTGACTGAAGCCAGAAAGTTGGAAAAACCTCCTATGATTATCACGAATTGAGAACTAGTGTCTAAGTTTCTAGAAGCATTGTCACCTTCTTTCAGAGAGAATGTCTCTGCCAGGCTCAGTATTAAGCGAGGCCTGAAGAGTAGTTTGTCACCAATGTCAGCCAGTCTAGCTCCTGTACTGGCGGCTTCCACTGCAGCAGCTGCCTCAACCGCCTCGACACCAGCACAACCTACTACTGGTACTACACCAGCATCCAAAGTAGTAAGAAGAGAAGATTTACACACCTTAGCAGAAGTTGTAGCAGAGGCAGATGATATAATGTTAAATACATCTAGTATCTTCACTACCAGTGAGGCTCCACCCTTGGAAATATCATCTAGTTCAAGAAAAGATACCTCAGGATTAAAAGTCGAAGTTGAGGAAGTGAAGCAACAAGTTGTTAGTCTCCTAGATCATCTAGAGATCACCAAGAAGCAAAATGAAGCTCATCAGAAGCAACTATTGGACTCATTCCAACAAATGCAGAACAATAGCATGCAACAAACTAAGCCTAGATCAGGCAAAGTCTGAATGGCGAACCCGGATGATGTTTGCTGGTATGATCGCAAGCTGGGGCACTTTGCCAAAGACTGTGACAATGTCAAAAAGCACATCTCAGAAGGTTTTCTCAAGGTTGATGGTGAAGAGGCAAGTCACTGCATGCAGCCAAAAAGGACTCGAAATGCAAGCAGAGATTACAGACTCTGAATCACACTCTAACCCTCAATGCTACAACCACACACAACAACCACACACTCTTTAGTTCGTGGGGGATTATAATGTGATAGAAGCAAGCAGTGGAATTGATAAGACAAGTTCTAGGACCTGATATATGCTTTAAACAGGTGCACTCTCCGATTTTCTAGACTTCTCTAAGTCTAAAGACTTTTGCAACAGGAGGTGGTGACTTTGTTGCCAGGCCTCAAGGCAATATCACAAATGCACTGTCCCAGATGCAGAGTGCAACACAATTCACCCTTAAAACACACAAAACTAACCCAAACACAATGCGCTCTTCCAAGAGATGCTCCCAAATCCAATCCACAAGAGCCACTGGGTTTGAACCAATGTGCTCTAGCTTCCTAACTGATCATAACTCCACAGGGTTTGAACCTGTGCCAAGTCAGAGAAACCCAAAATCACAATAACACCATCCCACAAGGGTTTGAACCTCTGCCACTTGGGGAAAAGAGCACAAGCTAATCAGCCCAAAGGGTTTGAACCTCTGCTGACTGTAGCTCCACACATCACCCCAAACCCTTCACACATGAGAGCACAAGTGCTCTGGCCTCCCAAATGTCCCCTAGATGAACTTAGAGTTGATCACACTTCACACAGAGCTTTTACTGCTGCGAATCAATCTCTATATTTGAAGTCTCCCCCTGCACCAAGCTGAGAGTGTCAACTTTTGCTTACACACTACACAGTGGGCACCAGCTGGGAACCTTCTATACTACTGGGTGTCTACTGTATTTATATGTGCTCTCTATTACCAATTGGATCTACATATTGGGTAAAGGTCCATGCACCATTGAGTGCTATTCCTGCATGTCTGAAATGCCTCTGTCCAGCATCATTCTGACTCATTTCGGTCCAGCTATCGGATTTGAGTCCAACTGAGTCACTGCCTGTTTAGCAGAGAGTCCTTTTTATATTTCTGAGCAGCATGTGCTATTTCCAAGCATCATTTTTGGGAGAGTGCACCTTCCATGTGCTTCCCTGTCATCACCAGTCCGAGGGCACATGTGGTTCTAATCTTCCTGTACAGCCACAGTACCATAGGTCTAGAGTGCAGGCCATTCTCTTATGATATCATTGCACTCTCCTGTGCCTGTTGATCCCTGATCAATGTCTCCCCTCTGATTGCATCATAAACACCAATTTCTTTGAGTAGAGCACTGCTAGTGTCAAGTACATTGCCTCCATGGCCAACAAAACCCATCTGGTGTCTTGTTAAGACCTGAGCCTTGCACTCCACCTGCTGTCACCCTTATCACTGTAACTGCTTACACTCTATACACAAGAGCGCACCCTTAGGTGTTTATTTGGCTCACATGGACCCTTGCATCATTTTAATTGCCTATTATGTTTGCAATTTCATAGGTAGACAGCCACTTGGTGTGTCAGCGGGGACCAAGTTTTCTGGCCCCTGGAAATGCTGTAAAGCAATCTAGTATGGATTAGGGTTAAGAGCTTTGAGCATAGTCTCACAGAAAGTAATTGCAACTGTTGATGTTAAGTCCAGGAGCATTTTGTAAGCACAGTATAGCCCAAGAACCAGTCAGACAGTTGTCCAGCAGTTCAGAACAGTTTTGTGTCAGTGATAAGTCACATTCAGGTGCTCACTTGTGTCAGTTATTCTGCACCAGGCAGTCTTACAGTTCAGAATTGGAGTCCAGGACTCAGTTTGATTGTGAATTTGGATCTATTGTGTCCCAGAAAGCATTCTAGCAGTTATATTCACATAAACCACCCAGCATATTTTGATTTGTGTCTTGGCTACTAGCTAAGGTACATTTCTGTCAACCAGGAAACTTACCTGCCCCACGAACTTACATAGCAGGTGGTGTGTGTGTTGTGTTTTGGTGTTTTGTGTGCAGTGCTCTCACCAGTGCTCTCACCTTTCCCAGATTCACTCCCCACTCACCATCATTTTTGCTTTTCACTGGACCACCAGGCAGGCCACCAGGATGGCCTGATGACAACCCTGCACCTGAGATGCTACCAGGTGACCTTTGACTGAGTGTCAAACCCACCCTTGTTAAAGAACCCAACCCCTTCAAGGGAGCAGCTGATGACATCCAATGCTTTGTTAACAACTGTGAGCTCTACTTCCAGACCTTCACCAGATTCTTTGCCAATGGCAACAAGATCATCTTCACTGTCTCCCACATGGATGGGTGAGCTAAGAACTGGTGGGTCAGCATTCAGGAGGAATTGTATTCATGCACTTGCCTCCACCATTGCTTCCCAACCTGGCTTGACTTCAAACAGGCCCTGAAAACCCAGTTCAGTGATCCAGCAGTAACTGAGAAGCACCATCAAGCAATGACCAAGCTTTGATGGAACATCGGCATCAAGATGGCTGTTGAGTACTTCCAGAAGCTAGAAGACCTTGGAAGGAAGGCCAAACTCATCCATGACACAGGAGAACAAGGCCAGATGACTATGGCCATGAAGGAGACATCCCATGCACCATTTGAAATAAGATCACTGACATGGGAATTTTACTGCCAAATGGCTATCATGAATGGAAGAAGTAGATTATAGATGGAGACAAAGCCAGACAGAGGTCAAAGGTAGTCGACAACATGGTAGCTCACCCTGCTGCCACTATGAAACTGCCCCTGAGTGGATGCACTCCAATGATGACACCCCCCTCTGCCAACAAGAGGACTGGGACAGGGATGACCTATGGTGGGCTAGGATGACCTATGGATGTAGACTGACTTCATGCCAAAAATACTGGACTATGCTATAATTGCAACAAGAAGGGGCACTTCACCCATGAATGCCTGAAGCTGAAGAAACCCTGTTCCAAACCACCCTGCTGATGAGGTGGTCAGATGGTTTAGTGATCTCTGAATGTAAACTGGTGAATAGTTGTCAGATACTTCTGGAATATCACAGTGCAAAGAACCAAAATGGAAATAGTGGTGTCTTGGCTTTGTGTTGGTATTACAGAACAACTAGTTTTGTTTGTAAGTCACTCCTCAGGTGTGTTGTATGTTTGTGCACAAGCTTTCTGAGTACCTCTGTACTTGTGTTGATTCCACCAGCAAAACACTATGCATATTTGATACTGGACAAATCAGGCTGTCCTATGTTGACTGGCTTGTCATCTTTGAGGGGACTTCTCTCTAGTCTCATGAGAAGTTACTACAGATTCCAATGCTCTGAGTCGCCTTTGGTCTCTGTTATCTGGTCTGGTGCATGCTGTAAAACTGGGAAACTGGATGGGAAGGAAACTGGGATGTGTAAAACATCTGTCAGTATTATGTCAGTATTAAATGAGCTCCTAATCATCTTGGTATGGGTCTGTGTCAATATTTCTGTGGCTACAGCAGTGCAATAGTGGGTCTCATCTTTATTTCTGGGCTCCTTGTCTTTATCTGGTTATGTCTCAGCTTTATCTGTGACAATTCTGTTTGTCCTAATTCCTATAAACCATCAATCTTTGTCAAAACTATACTTTGTTTCCTTTGTCTGGTCCTATCTCTTGTCAAATTGATTCCTATAACTGGTCAATACTACTTCCTGCAAAGCTCACACTAGAGCTGCCCTATAATGTTGATACTAATTTCCTGCAAAGCTCACAATAGAGCTGCCCTATATCTGTCAATTTGTCAATACTAAATCTGTTCAAAACCTATCCTTGCAACACTCACAATAGAGCTGCCCTATAACTATCCAATGCTATTTGTCTGCTCTGGATGCCCAAATGGGTTTGCTAATGTCTTGTGAAAATGAAAACTGGTAAAACTAATCTGATCTTGTGAAATTGAAGCTTATTCTTTCCTATAAAACTAAAAGAGGTGAGTACTGCATGGTTATCACTTACTAACACTGAGCAAATGCCAGTAATGAAGTAAAACAATGACAAGAGTCAAGGTTTTAAGTTGATGGATGATTGTGAAGTGTCTTGGCTTTAACTACTTCAAGCTTGGCTTTGTGGCAAACAAAATCGCTATTAAACATGTGCTATCAGTATTGTTGAAGCTGGGTGAGTTACTGAGGTAAATGAATTGATGTGTGTATGTGGGGGAACAGGATAGAGAGAGTAACTAGTGTAAAGTATGAAATTACTGGGTTTATATAGTAAGATATAAATAAATGGCATCTGTGTGGTATATCTGAAGGGCTATGCATTAGCATATGTGTTTCTGACCTTCTGACTATACAGCAGGTCATGAACATCACCTTTTTTGTGTCATTGTCTTTAATTTTCTTGCTCCAGCATTAGAACCATTCCACATTCATCATCTTTATGCTGCCTATAATGCTGAAAAGGGAGGAGTACCCTTCAGGTAGCATGTGCATCTAAGTCCTGTGGTTATACAGCAATAACCAATTATTGGCCCTAAGTCCCCATTGAGTGTACTTGCTGTGGAATTGACAAATTGCTGTTACTGAGCTCCTATAAGGCCAGGCCATCAATATTACCAGTCTGTGCTTGTGACTGTGCCTATGTGACTTGATGCACTAATGCTGATGATGTTGGTATTGCACCCTATTCCCTCTAATGGTTTAGGCTGGTTTAAAGCCAAGGAGATAAGTCAAAATTAGCTGCATCGCCTTGACATTAAGTTGTTAAGGTCGGAAAACATTGGAAAACCCCAATAAAGTATATATGGGCTTGTGTGGAATGTTTGGTTTGGTGAAAGGCTGCTGGAGGGATAAATCCACAGAATTGGAGCATACAGAGCCCTGAGGCTCATCACTGCACCCGTGCCCAAATCCACACTGCCATTGAGTGACTGGAGAATGAGTATGCCACCACAGAGGAGAAGATGCCCTCAACCAGCAGCATTGAGGGGGTAAAAGACTAGGCTGATGAGTGAGTGATTCTGCCTGATTGGCCATGAATGAAATTAGTCCTAGTATGTTGTTGAATACCTGTAATAGTACTTACAATGTGCCTGTAGTCCCTCTACATTCAAATATACCCATCCCGACACTGATGAACCAGGACCTGAAAGAATCATGAAAGGAGCAGCTGAAACAGAAGCCAGGTAAGCATGCCACAACCGTTCCTGTAACCATACAAGCACCACTGGCAGAAGTCCCTCAGCTCGCCTCCCAGGGCACAACTGTGGTGAACCCAACCATGGTAGAAAAGCTAGCTTGGGTGCTCTCCCCACCGGTCACAAGTGTCCCAGCGAGCAAGAATCAAACTACTACCTTGACTAGTGAAGGGGGCTGAATGGGGGCCTGCATGCCCCATAGGACACCCACTGCTGTTTCTCAAGTATGAATCCTGGCACCCCAATTCCCCTACCACATCGACAAGGATGGTAGCTGGACAATGAGGCCCTGGGATTGCACCACTGGCAACATCATCAGGCTTGTGAGTGATGACCGACCCCCCAAACTGACCACCTCCCCTGAATACCCACATGACCCAAAAGAATGGCTCAGGCCTTGGAGTGCTGAATGGACCTGGAGGGGTCTCTATGCCTCACTCCCATCCACCAAGGGCACCTTGCTCTCTTGGATTCACAAGACCCACCAATAGGAGGTGACTGACAACCTCATCCAACAACTCCAAGAGATGAAGCACTCAGTGGCCCTGGAATGGCTGGAGGAACTCAAAGGGCCCCAGTGATATGTGCATGCTGCCCAATCCCATGGCAAGGACCTCATCACCACCATCCAACTTGAGACCCTGGAAAGGCAGCAAGACCTCCCAGCCACCACCCTGGTCAACAGCAGATGTACCAGAAGTTCAATCAACAAGGCCTTCATTGACAAACATGGGCTGATCAAACAACCTACTGCCCACCCAATTCCTGTCTTCAATGCTGATGGGATGTGAAACCACACAGGAGAGATTACTGCCTATGTTGAACTACAAATGAAAATCGGTGACCACAGTGAGCAAATCAACCTGGCTGTGACCAACCTTGGCAACAAGGACCTTTTTCTCGGTCACAACTGGTTGAAGCATCACAACCCATTGATCAATTGGGAAATGGGATGCATCACATTTGGCTGCTGCCACTGCAACTGCATGACCTTCACCCTACCAGACACCAACAAAGACCACTGGGACAAGGAGTTGGAGGAGGGAGAAATGATCCTGGCAGTGGATATGATGGAGGAAATATGCCTGCACACCCACATAGCCAACAATTTGGCTGCCAAGGCCCACAAGGTGAAACCTGAGAAGACCTCTGAGGAGCTGGTCCCTGACCAGTGTCAGGACTTCTGCGACCTGTTTGAGAAGGAGAGCTTCAATGAGCTACCATCCCACAAGCTTTGGGACCATGCCATCGAGCTCATCCCAAATGCCAAACCAACCCTCAATTGCAAAATCTATCTGCTATCACCAAAGGAGCAAGCTGAACTCAACAACTTTCTCAACAAAAACCTGAACATCAGGAGGATTTGACCCAGCAAATTGCTGATGGCATCTCCCAAAGGATGGGAAACTGTGACCCATTCAGGACTACCAAAAGCTCAATGAGATGACAACCAAGAACCAGTACCTGCTCCCATTGATCTTGGAGCTAATGGACAAGTTGAAGGGGGCCAAGCACTTTACCAAACTCGATGTATGATGAGGATACAACAATGTACAGATCAGGGAAGGGGACAAGTGGAAGACAGCATTCCGCATGAACCAGGGCTTGTTCGAACCCACCATCATGTTTTTTGGCCTAACCAACTCCCCAGTGATCTTTCAGTGGATGATGAATGATATCTTCAAGGACCTCATTGCCACTGGAAAGGTCGCCATCTACCTCAACAACATCCTCATCATGTTGAAGGACCACGACGAACACCAATGACTTGTACAATGGGTTTTGGCCCTACTATGGAAGCACAAGCTGTACTTGAAGGTGGAGAAGTGTGAGTTCGAGATGCTTGAAACTGAATATTTGGGAGTGATAGTCAGTGAGGGATCTATAAGGATGGACAAGATAAAGACTCAGGGAGTGGCAGAATGGCCGACACTGATGAAGAAAAAGGAACTCCAATCCTTCCTCAGTTTCACCAACTTTTACCAACACTTCATCAAGGACTACAGCAAGGTGGTCCAACCAATGACAAAACTCACTGGAAAGGAGCCATGGACATGGGAGGCAGCACAGCAACAGGCATTCAAAGAGTTGAAGAGGTGACTAGCCAAGGATGTTGTACTAGCCATACTGACGGACGAAGGGAAGTTTCGGATAGAGGCAGATTCCAGTGAAGGAGTGATTGGAGCAGTACTCTCACAGCAGCAAGGAACACTGTGGTGACCAGTCACCTTCCTTTCAAAGGTGCTCTCTGCTACCAAACACAACTATGAGATTTACAATAAGGAACTACTTGCCATAATGCATGCCCTGTCCAAATGGAGACACTACCTCATGGGAGCCACACAGACATTTGAGGTCTGGTCAGATCACCAGAACCTCCAATACTTCTGACAACCTCAAAAACTCAATTGACAACAAGCTTGATGGGTCACCAAGTTGGCCAAATACCATTTCACACTGCACCACAAACCCAGGACAGCCAACTGAAAGGCAGACCTTCTAAGCTGGCATGCCGACCACAACCAGGGGAATGACAACAACCAAGAAACCATCACCCTACCGGAATCCTACTTCTTCCAGGTGGTCACAATGCTGGAGGAAGGAGAGATGGAGGAGAAAATATGAGAAGTGATGAAAGAGGAGGACAGCTGGGATGCAGGGGTAGCAGAATCAATAGCCCATGAACAGGGAATAATGAAATGAGACAGACTACTGGAATACAATGGGAGGATTTATGTCCCCAAGAATGCTACCCTCCAGGGCAATATCATATTGTACCATCACGACCATATCACCACTGGACACCCAGGAATTGCCAAGACCAAGGAACTGGTCCAGTGCAACTACTGGTGGCCCAAACTCGGTAGAGACATCAAAGGATATGTCAGGGGGTGCAAAGCCTGCCAACGTACAAAGACCCACACCCAAGCCAGACTGATGCCTCTACACCCCAACAAAATCCCTGAAGCACCATGGATGCACATCAGTGTCAACATGATCACTGGCCTACCTGAATCAAAAGGACAAGATGCCATCTTCCTCATCATCAACTGATTCTCCAAAGAGATCATACCAGTTGCTTGCACAATGGAACTATCATCAGAAGGATGGGCCAGAATCCTATGAGACCACATCTATGCATGGCATGGGATGCCCCAGAAGATCATCAGTGACTGAGGACCCCAGTTCATCTCGAAGTTCATCACCGACCTCTACAAGCTCCTTGACATCCAAGGAAACCCATCAACAGCATACCACCCACAAACAGACAGGCAGACCGAACAAGCAAACCAAGAGGTCAAGAAGTACCTACACCTCTTCCTCAACTATCGACAGGACGATTGGCCCAAATGGCTCCCACTCACTGCTTTCCAGCACAACAAGTCCCTTCTTTATCAACCATGTCCACTCCTGGACACCATTGGGCAAAAGCCAAACAACTTCTTCATTAACTACCAGACACTCACCTGAGCAGATGAAAGCTTGTTGACACAAGGAGCACCCACTCTCACCCAAAGAGGCAACCAACCTCCACCTATGCCAGCAGACCTTTCCCCAAACAAGACTTTGCTTAAACCATGAAATCCATCCAGATACATGCCGAGACAGATGAAAAAGCCACCACCACTGCCAGATATCATCATGAAAAGGAGTATGAGGTTGAACACAACAGCCAACATGTGAGTGAACCCTACTACAAGTGGAAATGCAATGGGTATGGGAAGATTTACTGACTCCAACTCTCCAACTATACCATCAGCAACAAAGTCTGGCTGGATGCAACCAATCTGCACCTACTGCTGATGTGCTTGGTGACAGGCAGTGCACAAAAAGAAACCTGACTCTAGATCGTCAATCTAGAGTCTATCTCTCACTCTAAACACACACACACTCAAAATCACCAATTAAGTTTGAGGTGGAGTATGGTAGAAGCACTCTTAACCTAGATTTGATAGTTCTGTCTCAAATTTAACTTCAATTCAAGTATTTGTAAATGTTTACACAAGATACACTATCATGACAATGAGGTATAAGTGCAAAGGGATTTTTATAGGTATATTTGAGTTGTTTAGACTCAGATAACTTCATCTAGGTGCTAAAAAGCTGATCTAGATTTACTTTCAAACTGAAACAATCAAAGAACACACTGGTTCTACAAAGAGCACACAGACTCTGACTACACAAGTTCACAGACTTGAGACAAAGAAGCACACAGACTTCTACAAAGGATACACAGATCCTGACTTCAAGTACACAGACTTGCAAAGAGTACACAGACTCTAGAGCACACAGACTCTTCGATTGTTCAAATTCTAAGTTCTCTAGGCTTTTCTACTTCGTCTAGATCGATGTTTTTCACTTGGTTGACTTTGTAAAACTTATTCACACAGTCAAGGACATGCACTTATAAAATCCTTTATTTGACTTGGTAGTTATGAGCCACTAGCACAAACAGGGGGAAATGCTTTCCTGCTGTTATGCATCTAGATGGCAGTAATTTATAGTATTCTATGTCTAGGTATAGGGGTCTTGTATCTGGATTATTATGGTATGATACAAGCTTTATTTTACAAATGATGAGTCATGTATTTCCCAGAATTGTGTGATTCCAAGATGTTTATTCATTGTCTCAGAGCTCCTGCAGTTTATTCTATTATCTAGGAGTGCCACACTGGTCTGTAGGTCCTCCGTTATTCAATCTTGGAGAGCTGCATGGCTTCCTTATTCATGCCTCGCAGCAGTGTGCAAGTTGCTGAGGTGATGGTCAATCTTCTAGATCAATCAAGGGTACCAAGATTGTATTCCATGATCACAAATTGATTGCATCATACATCTCGATGCCTGGTACACCTATTTTTATCTTCTAGAGTTGTGGGCAACACTGTCAGGTGGTCTAGATCATAGACAATGACCTTAGGTTTTGTCCTGACTTCGGTAGAGGTCTTTTTCATAAGTTATCTTTTGTTTCGCAGACTTAGAGATTGATCTAGATGTTTGTTTTACTTCATGTTTGGTCTACTGTCATGGCTGTGTCCTCTAGATTTGACTTAGTGCATCTGTTTAGGTGGGGAATAGTCTTCTGATTCGAAGGCATAGAGGGTTGGCCCATCCAGGTACCATCCCTGTGTCCATTTTGACTCCAGTTAACTCAACAACCAATCTAGTAGTAAGCTATCAGTGTGAAGTCTCCACTATAGCCCTCAACACAGTGTCTAGATCACAAATAATGCTTTATTTTCACAAAATTTGTGGGTAGCCTGATACCCAGTGTATCACCGTGACCCAAGAAAAAGCTGGACAACAAACAAGTCAGCCCCTTCCCCATTATTGCCAAGGTCGGTCTGTCAGCCTACAAACTTAAACTCCCAACCACCTGGTGGATCCACCCCATCTTGAATGAATCCCTCCTATCCCCCTACCTTGCACCAGCATTCCCTTTGCAAGTTAGAAACCCACCACCGCCACCAGACATCATCAATGACAAGGAAGAATATGACATCAAATGCATCATTGCAAGCTGAATGCGATGCTGATGAGCCTCAGGGCTCTGTATGCTCCAATTTCGTGGATTTATCCCTCCAGTGGCCTTTCACCAAACCAAACATTCCACACAAGCCCATATATACTTTATTGGGGTTTTCCGATGTTCTCTGACCTTAACAACTTAATGTCAAGGCAACACAGCTAATTTCGACATATCTCCTCGGCTTTAAATCAGCCTAAACCATTAGAGGCAATAGGGCACAATACCGACATCAGTGGCATTAGCACATCAAGTCACATAGGCACAGTCATGAGCACAGACCAGTAATATCAACAGCCCAGCCTTATAGGAGCTCAGTAACAGCAATTTGTCAATTCTGCAGCAAGTACACCCAGTGGGGACTTAGGGCTAGTGATTGGTTATTGCTGTATAACCACAGGACTTAGACACACACACTACCTAAAGGGTACTCATCCCTTTTCAGCATTATCCGCGGCAGAAAGACGACGACATGAAAAAGGTGACATTCATGACCTGCTGTATAGTCAGAAGGTCAGAAACACATGTGTTAACACATAGCCCTTCAGATATACCACAAGGATGCCATTTATTTATATCTTACTATATAAACCTGGTAATTTCATACTATACAGTAGTTACTCTCTCTATTCCATTCCCCCACATACACACATCAACTTGTTTACCTCAGTAACTCACCCAGCTTTGACAATACCAATAGTACAAGTTTTAATAGCAATTTCATTTGCCACAAAGCTGAGCTTGACATAGTTAAAGCCGAGATGCTTCACAATCATCCATCAACTTAAAACCTTGACTCTCATCATTGTTTTACTTCATTACTGGCACTTGCTCAGTCTTAGTAAGTGATAACTGTGCAGTACTCACCTCTTTTAGTTTTATAGGAAAGAATTAGCTTCAAGTTCACAAGATCAGATTAGTTTTACCAGTTTTCATTTTCACAAGACATTAGCGAACCCATTTGGGCATCAAGAGCAGATGAATAGTGTTGGATAGTTGTAGGGCAGCTCTATTGCGAGCATTGCAAGGATAGGTTTTGAACAGATTTAGTATTGACAGATTGACAGATATAGGGCAGCTCAATTGTGAGCTTTGCAGGAAATTAGTATTGACAAGTTTTAGGGCAGCTCTAGTGTGAGCTTCACAGGAAATAGTATTGACCAGTTATAGGAATCAATTTGACAAGAGATAGGACCAGACAAAGGAAACAAAGTATAGTTTTGACAGAGATTGACAGTTTATAGGAATTAGGATGAACAGAATCATCACAGATAAAGCTGAGACATAACCAGATAAAGCCAAGGAACCCAGAAATAAAGACGAGACCCACTATTGCACTGCTATAGCCACAGAAACATTGACACAGACCCATACTGAGACAATTAGGAGCTCATTTAATACTGACATAATACTGACAGCCATTTCACATATCCCAGTTCCTTTCCCATCCAGTTTCCCAGTTTTACAACACACACCAGACCAGATAACAGAGACCAAAGGCAACTCAGAGTGTCGGAATCTGTAGTAACTTCTCACAAGACTAGAGAGAAGTCCCCCCTCCCCCAAAGGTGACAAGCCAGTCAACATAGGACAGCCTGATTCGTCCAGTACCAAATACATATAGTGTTTTGCCAGTGGAATTGACATGAGTATGGAGGTACTCAGAAAGCTTGTGCACAAACAAACAACACACCTGAGGAGTGACTTATGAACAAAACTAGTTGTTCTGTAATACCAACACAAAGCCGAGACACCACTATTTCCATTTTGGTTCTTTGCACTGTGATATTCCAGAAGTATCCAACAACTATTCACCAGTTTACGTTCAGAGATCACTAAACCATCTGACCACCCCATCATTTTGTCCCCCCTAAACTTTCATTATGTCACTCTAGTGACATAATCCAGGTACTGTGTGGGAGAAAACATCTTCTTTTGGTAGATGTCTCATGGCAACTCATGCTTCCTCTTCCAGAAGCCTTGTGGCCAATCTGGCATTTCCAAAATAGTGCTGCCATTGCTTTTCATATTGTGTGACCACATTATGTCAAGGATCGACAGGGTTCACATTGACATGATTGGTTTGCGCATGGGCCAGGTTGTGCCTGCTCAGGATTCTCAAGTCGGGCTTATGTTTTCCAATGAAAACAGAAGCTTGACATGTCTGGGGCCTTTCTTTCCACCCCAACCTTGTAGTCCTGTTGCTTGGACTTTTCTGTGGTTTCCTTCTACTCTTTTCCTTCTGGCTTCATCAACATGGTTCATACACCTCCACCACCGATCAATACTGCTAGGCTCTCTGATGAAGATCTCAAGTATCTTCCCCACTTGCAGGAAATTATGAAGACCATCATGAAGACTACAGCCAAGCTTGTGAAGACATGGCCTGTCAATGATCCTGAAATCATAGTTGATAACTGGGTTTGGTCTGCCTTTGACAACTGGCAAATGGGATCTGAAGGTTGGGAGATAGCTGGTGTGGATGAGGATAGTTGGAACTTCATCGAATATGACCTGCTACAAGTATTGGAAACTATCACTCCCAAATCAGTGGTGGAGACTGTCAATGCCTTCAATGAGATGGCAGTTCATGCAGTGCATCCCCTTTTTCTCTGATATTTTCATTAACTGACTGGTTTCTTGTCCACTTAGCATGATTTCCATTTTTCCATAAGGATGATACCTCCTCAACAATTGAAATCATCTGCAGCCTCTCAAGGGTTGCCCTTTCACTGTGCTCTTGCTGCCATAGGGGGTTCTTTAACAGCGACAAAGTCTCCATTGTTCAAACCCACTGGCTTGTTATCCACTCCTCATAAGTTGCTGATTCTTTTCTTTATCTTTAGGCCTTCTAATCCTTTTCTTTTAGCTGTGGGCCCTTCATTGTCGTCTGTGGGTAGGAGGCCGGTGTCATTGCCTCAATTTCCTTTAGCTCCAGCTGCTCTGCCTGTAGCGACCATCAAGGATATCATTCCTGGTCTTGACGTTCCAGAAATCCCTGCTGCCCCTCCCAGGGAAAGCCCTCCTAAAGGTCAGGGAACTGATGGTACATTGTATTTTTTGTCTCCCCTATAGTCCCATTCCTTGACACTATTTCTTGTAGCAGATTATGTGCCATCCAAAGGCCATAGCAATGATGAAGACGAGGATGACCTTGTTATGGTCATTGAAGACTCTTCTTTACCTAGACTTCCTAGCCCTCTGCTGTTTCGCCCAAGGCCAACAAATATTTCTTTGGCCAATCGTCAGTGTAAGTGATTTCATTTGTGTCTTTGTCTTTATGTTGACTTGGTTTTCCAGGCCAGCTTGAGGTTCAATCTGCAGCTCCGCCTCCTCCACATTCTCCAAAGAAGAGGTTGCCCAGCAAGAAGTTCCAGGGTGAGTCTCTTTTCTTTTAATTTTGTACTGATCCTTATTTTAGTTGCAGATCCTCCTCCTTTGCCACAGGAGATCACTGACTCCATTGTCGTTGTTCCATGAGCATCTCCTCATGATGTTCAAGTTTCAGAGTTGCCCTCCTTGCCTATAGTGCCTCTGGGAAAGCCAGCTCCCTTCAATGCTCCTTCTCAAAAGAAGAACAAGGCCAAGGTTGTCATCAAAAAGAAAGCCAGGGCTCCTGTCATTCCTCCCATCATCGAGGACCTTTCTACTTCTGCTACTGCTGTCATCCTTCAAAAGGCTCCAGTGAAGAAACAATGGATCTCCCAGGTGGAAAAGCCAGTGAGCCCTCCTCCTCCAAAAAGGCTGGTCCTTCCTTTGGGACCATCAGAAGGTTGTCTCTTTTTCTTTCTTCTCTCTTTTGCTGATTCTTTTCTCTAGCTATTTGTTCTATGCCCATTGTGATGCATAAAGGTGCTCCATGGAGGAATCCTCCCTCCAGGGATATGGGGATCAAGGGTGGAGGCTTTGGCAAAGTAGTTCCTTCCACTGCTAATCCTAAAGCCAAGGGCGATACCTTTGCTGGTGTCCTGGTCATCGACAAAGACTTTGGTGATTATGTGCAGGTAGATGGGAGGTGCTGGTATAAGCCATTGGCTCGGTTTGTCGGCGAATTGGTAGGTCTTTGCTTTCGTCTTCTTTTCCTTTTTCTGATTTTCCTTCTAGTACTCCACAGCTTGTGATGAGTGTCTCAAGCATGATACTCATTGTCACTGGTTCCTTGGGGTGACTTTGCTGTGCACTCATTGCTATTATGGCAAACTCCCTTGTAGAGTCAACAGAGTTAAGGTCCTTAATAACCTTAAGCAGTATCGTCCCAAGGCCCCCACTGGTAATTTTTTCATTGTTCATCTTTTTCTTTTGCTAATTTCCTTTTCTCTAGGTTCCTCTGGTGACCCTGCCTACTCTTCTGAACTTGTGAAGAGTATTCATGGGTACATTCAAAGCATCGAGAAGTCTCTCAACATCCTCAAGAAGGCTCTCAACACTTATGATGATATGGATGAGGATAATGAGGATGACAACAACAATGACAACAATGAGGACAATGAGGATGATGGTGCTGACACTGCCATGCTTCACAAGGTCAAGGGAGAGTGGGAGGTACCAGAGGCAGTGGAGGGAGAAGCTGGGCCATCTTGAGTCCATCATTGTGTGGCTTTGATCTAGGGACTTCTATATCATCATGGACTTATTAGGCCTTTGGGCATGTTTTGGACTTGTTGTATTGTGTGCCTTCAGGCATATTTGATTTTAGTATAGTGGCAGGCTACCGTCATGGGGCCTTTAAAATATAAATATTGTGTTTTTGCTGTCAAACTTGGGTGTGAATCAATTGATTTGACTCTAAGTCAATGCCTTGCTACATCCTTTGAAGATAGGATTTCGCTGGTAATATTCTTTTGCATGAGTTTTGACTTGTAAGATTTTCTTGAGTTGAATTTGAAATTGAAAGAGTGTGGTGTCCAATGATTTTGGGGACTTAGAAAATATTCCTGAATGGATAATGGTGCATGAACTCGTCATTAATCCATTCTGGTGACTTTGGGGAATATTGTCTTTGCTGCCAAGATTTTGGTGGGGTTCTAGTGTGAAAGGACTGTGGCTGGAATGTTGAATTCCGTGTTTCTCGATGCTGCTAAAGCATGAATTTGTGTCATTTCATGATGAATGTTGTGATTTTCATTACTGTAATGTGGAGTTTTTCATGATTGCCCCATTGTCTTTGTCAATTTGACTCTGGGAAATATATTTTTGGCATTGAAAAATCAATTTTTGATTATTTTGATGGTCATAAATCATAAATGCTGAGTTTGTTTCTTTCATGATTTCGTTAAATTTTGCATGGAAAATGATGGTAGAATCCATTGGCATTGATTGGTATTGGAAATGACATGAAACCATATCTCTCCCCTCTAAACTTTCAAAATCTTTGTGTCAGGGACTCAAAGAATTTTTAAGCTGAGGTTCAAAGCAGTAATTTCAAAGTTGGAGCCACTGAGTTATAGAGTGTGATGCATGTGTTGAAGAGTATTTGATGCATGTTTCCTCGATAAGAATGTTGGTCATTGGTGTCCTTATCTTGGAATGTTGCTGAGCTCAAATAATGGTGGTGGAATCATATAAAAGGTGGTGTAATTCTGGCATTGTTCTCCAGAATCATTGGAATCCCTTTGAATCTTCTGCCATATTCAAGTATCTTGAAAATGTCTTCTACCTCGTCTTCTTCTTCTTTCTCTGCCCCATCCTTCTTGTCTTTAGTGCATCGCACCAAAGACCTTGTCACCAAGCCTCTTGATGAGTCTGGGGACTTGATCTTTATTGCTTGCTTCTTTGATGAGGCAGTGCATGTTAAAGTAGGCTTTGCCATTGCTCACTAATAACTTTTTGGCCTTGTTTTCTTCTTCTAGTGCCATCTCCAAGCTTTTTATCCTTCTGCCATTGATGTGGCATTGTTCAAAGAGATGGACCGTGTTGTTGGGGAGTATAAAGTCAAACATAACTTTGTTATGACTTTCGATGCCATGATGCGCATTGAGAGTGATCGTCTGAAGGGGGTGTCTTCTGGGAGGTACACCTATTCGGGTGCCGATATTATTGGTGCCATGGAGAATGTTCCTCCTATCCACATTCGTGTGGATGAAGACATTTTTATGTCTTCAGCGCCATTCACTCCTAATGCCACTGCATCTGACACTGGTGCAACTTCAACTTCTTCTCCAACCTATAATCCCAAAGACTTTGAATGGCTCAACAATCCCAGGTCTGAGAATGTCGACCTTCCCTGCATGGATGATCTGAAGGTGGAGATTCCTGATTTGGTGAATGATTGGCAGGTAGGTTCCTAGATCTTTTGATGACCATGTTGGCATTAATTTGGGCCTCATTCAGCCTGTTGCTAATGCCAAGGAAGACTCTGCTCCTCCTTCTTCTCCAACTGTTACCAACAAAGGTTCTGTCGATTTGTTTGATGATCCTTCCACTGGTCCAGGGTGTCTTTTCTGCAGTGTCCAAGCTTGTCATGACAATAAGTCTTGTCCAGTGATTAAATCTGTCAAGGTTCATCCTTTGTTTCAATTCCGAGTAATGCCGGTATTGATAAATCTTGTCTTTCTTTAAAGGCAATGAAACCCTGCCACCACTGCATCTACCTCAAGGAGGATTGCTACTTTTCTGGCCTTTTGACGGATTGTGATAATTGTTGAACAGGGGATTTGTGGGGATGCTCTGGAGGAGTTGTGAGTCATCATTTGGTGCTGCTTCCTTTCAACAAGATCTTTCCCGGTGATGAAGATAAGTGCCTGGAGGTGTTAGACACTCTCCTTAAGAACAACCCTTTTGGTACAGGTATGTTGGCTTTATTTCCTCATGGCTTGTCCTTCTTTGACATCGGTTTTAGCTCTTCTAGCTGAGGGTCCAATTAATCTGACGGCTGAGCATATTGTTGATGCGACCAAATGTTTTCTTGCCAGGAACTCCTCTCAGCTGACTTTCCAAGGTCCTGAGTGTCTCGATTCTTTATCAAATACTTTGGGGAATCTTCATGTCCAACTCCAATGCAATCTTCGGCAAATGTTTTTGCAGCTCCGTATGCGACAAGTTCTGGTGCAGAACTATCACGTCATTAATGAAAAGAAGCAAAACATGCAGGGCATCTATAGTTCTTGGGGTCATGCCATTGCTCTGTCCAATTGGCCTGATGTTCCTGAGGGAACTCCTCATTGCGGTTGCAGTTGGCGTATGCCTCAGGATGTGAAAACTGATTTGATTTATGCAAAACTTTGTCAATCTGGTCGTCTGAGTAGGGGTAAAGGCAGGAACAGGACAAGGGGTAGGGCCTCTCACCAATAGGTATTCGCTGGCCTTGTGCCTCTAATTTTCAATAGCACATGTATATGTGTGGAAATGAGTGTTGGGGGCCCAGTATTACAATGCCAGGTCATATAAATATGTTATAATGAGCATGTCAGGTACCCATAGTGGTGCCCAAAATAAATATTTTTGTTTTCACCATTGTTGTGGGATTTCTCGGAATTAGGATAACTCTGCTTCATCATGAGTTCCCTCAATATCCTGTAGCTCCTCTGGTAGGTCATCATCTGTTGAATCAAATAAGTTGATAATCCTTTCTCATGGGACATCTATGATCTTGTCGATATCTGGTAATGGTATTGCCTTTCTTGCAAAGTATGGTAATAGCCTGAATGCCACTATTGGTCTTGCAAATGTCGAGCTGTCCAATTCACAAAGGATGTATGCTCTGCCTTTATTTCTGCCTAAGACCACAAGTGGTCCCAAGTATCTGGCTCGCATTTTCCGATTCAATGCCTTTTCTATCTGCATATTTCACATCAAAACAAGGTCGCCTTTCTGAAAATTGAAGTCACGAATGACAAATTCATGATCCTTCTCAAATTTTAAGGCTGCTCTTTTCCTGGCTTCGTAGACTTTTGATCTGAGTCGATCTAGGTCTTCAGCTCGTTTTTGTAAACCAATGGCTCTGCATGCAATTAATGAAGTAGTGTCGATAATATTGTCTGGAGGGGGTAATAGCCATGTCAATTCGATAATATCCATTGGTAATAGCAGTTTGGTTCCTGTTGTTACAAAGTATGGTGAACATCCCATACATCTTCGAATAGTGATTCTGTCTGCCCAAAATACTGAATATGCATTTTGACTCCACTTCTTTTGATCACCATCAGAGGCTTTAAATAAAGCTTGTCTAACATCAAAGTGTGGTCTTTCCACAATTCTGTTGGCTCTGGAATTATATCCTGAAATCTGAATATGATTGATGTGATATCTTTTGCTTAGATAGCTAACAGTGGCAACAAAGGTGGTGCCATTGTCTGTAACGATTTTGACAAGAGATCCCCATCTGCAGAGGATGTCTTCAAATATCCAATCTCCTAGTGTCTTGGCTGTCTCTTTTCTTAGGCAACGAAATTCTGGGTAATGACTGAGTGAACATTGTCCTTCAACAATGGTAACAATAGCCTGATCCTGAAATTGGCCATCATGCTAAGGGTATCCATATACATTTTGGAAAACAATGGCATGGGAACAAGCAATGGTGGATGGAATAAGAATTTGTCGCATTTTTCCCGTTTGTCAAACTTGGCATAAATGTGGTTGGCCTAATGAACCAAGCAATGTTGTATTTCCTGTCTGGCCACCACCATAGCGCTCCTTGATTCAAAGCATCCTGTAGCATAGAATCCTTTGGAGAAACGTCGTCATGACATGCCATCATAACTTGAATCCTTTTGTCCTGGAATATAAGGACCTGGTGTTTTCCTTTGGCATTTTTCCAATTCAATGCCTTTTCTATTTGTGTTCCACATCATACTTCATGCCTTTCTGATGCATTGAAGTCATAATGGTGAATTCAAGATCCTGGTGCCACAGTAATAGATGCTCAATCTAGCTTCCAAACATAATTGTTTTGCTGTCCTAGGAACCTCGGAATAAAGTAGTAAAGTCTTCCAGCATGGCTCTGAATGTCTTGTTGTAACGTCAAAATTAATGTTGAGGATCTGTTTTGTAATGGTGAGGTAGAGTTTGTCAATTCAAGAAGTATCCATGAATGTGTAAGAAGTCTTCTAGACCATCTTCTGGGGGTGGAGGATCATCATACATCTTGTGAATAGTGATTCTGTCGCCCAAAATACCGAATCTGTGTTTTGTTCCACTTCTTTTGGTCACTGTCAGAGGCTTAAAATAAAGCTTGTCTAACATGAAAGTGTGGTCTTTCCACAATTCTGTTGGCTCTGGAATTATATCCTGGATCCGAATATGATTGATGTGATATCTCTTGCTTAGATAGCGCTGGCATTGACTTCAGCACCATAAATCTGTAACGATTTCGACAAGATAATCTTTGCATCTGCAGAGGATGTCAGTAAATATCCAATCTCCTAGTGTCTTGGCTGTCTCCTTTCTTAGACATCCGAAATTCTGGGTAATGACTGAGTGAACATATCCTTCAACAATGGTGATAAGATCCTGAAATTGGCATCATGAGGGTATCCATATACATCTTGGAAAACAATGGTGGCAGGAATGGTCAACAGTGGGTGGAATAAGAATTTGTCAGGTTTGTCAAACTTGGCATAAATGACAGGTCCTAATGAACCAAGCAATGTCATATTTCATGTCTGCCACCAATAGCACTCCTTGATTAAAGCATGTGTAGCATAGAATCCTTTGTGAGAAAAGTCATCATGACAGGCTGTCATAACTTGAATCCTTTTGCAGGGAATATATCAATGATGTTTTCCGAAGCACTTTTTGTTCCCAAATCTTTCCATCCTTCTGAAGACATGGACCGCATACTTCATGAACTTTTTGTATGCATTGTCGTCATAACTTGGTGGTCTTTTAAGATCCTGGTGCCACAGTAATAATGTGTCAATCTATGTCCAAAGTAATTGTTTTGCTGTCCTAGGAACCTCGGAATAAAGTAGAGGTCTTCTTCGGCATTATCCTGAATCTCTTGTTGTAACTTCATTAATGTTGAGGATCTGTATTGTAATGGTGAGGTCAAATTTAATGAATGTAGAAGCCGGTAATGAATGTGTAAGAAGTCTTCTAGACCTCTTCTATTTTGGGGTGGTGGATGGTCCTATCTGTGGTGGAACATCGTTGAGATAAGGATCTGGTGAATGTTTGGAATCTGGTACGTGAACTAAAATGAAATGAAATGATAGAATGGATAATCCAATGATGCTGACTGATGCTGATGGTGCAATGTCGAGATTTTTGAGCATTCCTTTAATAGTGCTGGCAAACTTTGACAATGTCTCGTGGGTAATCCAATGAATAAACTTTGCAATCTCTGACATGGTAAAGTCCAGTGTAGCTCCACATGCTCGTCCTATCCAAATTCTGCTAATGGATCTGTAGCTGGTGGCAATCCTGAATGTGCAATTGTGACTCTGATTTAATGGATCCAAACTGTGGCATTGTGCCAAATAATATCCTCTGGCAGCTTCCTGTGTCAACTGTGAACCATAACTGCTCTGTAAGATGAATTCCAAGGTCATAACTCCTGCGTCTATTTTCGTCTTTATCATCCTGCAAACTTCTGCATAAATGCCGGGGGGAATGGGAATGTTGCGTAACACCCAAGGTGTATGTTCAACAACTGGAATGTCGATTGGCGGAAAGAAATCTTGTCAAAAACTTCCTCTTTCTGAATCCTCCCAAGCAAAAGCTTCATCCTGCACAGTCATAAAGTGATGCATAAGCTCTACTTCTGCTGGCCAGAAAAACTCATCGTTATGCAATGGAATCGATATATTCTTTTCATTCCTGGGTATATCTTCTGTTGGTGAAAATGGCTATTGGGTTCAGTGATCCCAATGGAATCTTCCAATGGGTCTTGTTCTATGTGTCATAATGATTCTATTTGTAACATGTGGGTAGTCCTCACTGGAACTTCATCAATATAAGGAATGGGAATTCTGGACTTTCTACTGGCAAAGACTGTGACTTTGTCTGTAAACCATGGCTACTGAACTGGTCTCCAAGGATAATGTAATGATATAAATGCTACATATGTTTGAAATGGTGGAATAATGGCGATGTCTCCATAATAGAGGTTCATCATATCTGAACAAATAAGTCTAGTGTAGCTCAATCAGTGGGAATATGAAATTTCAGTGGTACAATTCTTGTCGGTATTATTTCTGGTTCTGTAGCATTGGTCAACCATAGTGAATGTGTAGAAATAGCTGGTGGAATGGGGAATATATTAGGGTGGCAAGCTGATAAATATTGTCTTGAAGTCTGAAATTCGTTAAAAGATTCTGATGTTGCATAAGCAATAATTTTTGGTTCTTGATCAGCATTGATGAGCCTCAGGGCTCTGTACGCTCCAATTTTGCAGATTTATCCCTTTAGCAGACTTTCAGCAAACCAATGATTCCACACAAGCCCATATATACTTTATAGGGCTTTTCTGATGCTTTCCCAATGCCAATACCTCAGCAATACCCTGACAACTCCAATTTTGACCTAAGGCCACAGATTTAGCGCTGCCATTACCAGAATAGGACCTAGAGCACATTGCCAACATCTCCAGCATTGATGCATCAAAGCGCAAAGGCACAGCCACATGAGCGGAGCTTCTCGACATTGATCCAGTGATCATAGGGGCTTCATCACAGCAATTTGATGATTTCCGCAGCATGAACACCCTTTGGTGACTTTGGAATTAATTGGTTATTGCTGTATAACCATGAGACATCGACACACATGATACTTTGGCAGTACTCAGTCATTTCTGACGAGTATTCTCAACTCCAACACTATGAATAAGGCATAATCTAATGCCAGAACTACAAAAATCAAAGGCGCAGACACAAATAAGACAATGCACAAGACCTGCTGTATAGTCAGAAGGTCAGAAACACATATGCTAATGCATAGCCCTTCAGATATACCACAAGGATGCCATTTTATTTATATCTTACTATATAAACATGGTAATTTCATACTGTACACAAGTTACTCCCTCTATTCCGTTCCCCCACATACACATATCAACTCATTTACCTCAGTAACTCACCCAGCTTTGACAATACCAATAGTACATGTTTAATAGTGATTTCATTCGCCACAAAGCTGAGCTTGATGTAGTTAAAAGCCGAGACACTTCACCACCATCCATCAACTTAGAACCTTGACTCTGGTCATTGTTTTACTTCATTACTGGCACTTGCTCAGTCTTAGTAAGTGATAACCATGCAGTACTCACCTCTTTTAGTTTTATAGGAAAGAATTAGCTTCAATTTCACAAGATCAGATTAGTTTTAACAGTTTTCATTTTCACAAGACATTAGCAAACCCATTTGGGTGTCCAGAGCAGACAAATAGTATTGGATAGTTGTAGGGCAGCTCTATTGCGAGCATTGCAAGGATAGGTTTTGAACAGATTTAGTATTGACAGATTGACAGATATAGGGCAGCTCTATTGTGAGCTTTGCAGGAAATAGTATTGACCAGTTATAGGAATTGATTTGACAAGAGATAGGACTGGACAAAGGAAACAAAGTATAGTTTTGACAGAGATTGACAGTTTATAGGAATTAGGGCGAACAGAATTGTCACAGATAAAACCAAGACATAACCAGATAAAGCTGAGGAGACCGGAAATAAAGATGAGACCCACTATTGCACCGCTATAGCCACAGAAACATTGACACAGACCCATACTGAGATGATTAGGAGCTCATTTAATACTGACATAATACTGACAGACATTTTACACATCCCAGTTTCTTTCCCATCCAGTTTCCCAGTTTTATGACACACACCAGACCAGATAACAGAGACCAAAGGCAACTCAGAGTGTCGGAATCTGTAGTAACTTCTCACAAGACTAGAGAGAAGTCCCCCCCCCCCCCCTAAAGGTGACAAGCCAGTCAACATAGGACAGCCTGATTCATCCAGTACCGAATACGTAGTGTTTTGCCAGTGGAATCGACACAAGTATGGAGGTACTCAGAAAGCTTGCACACAAACAAACAACACACCCAAGGAGTGACTTATGAACAAAACTAGTTGTTCTGTAATACCAACACAAAGCTGAGACACCACTATTTCCATTTTGGTTCTTTGCACGGCAATATTCCAGAAGTATCTGACAACTATTCACCAGTTTACGTTCAGAGATCACTAAACCATCTGACCACCTCATCAGCATAACACCCAAGGTGTATGTTCAACAACTGGAATGTTGATTGGCAGAAAGAAATCTCATTGAAAACTTCCTCTTTCTGAATCCTCCCAAGCAAAAGCTTCATCCTGCATGGTCATAAAGTGATGCATAAGCTCTACTTCTGCTGGCCATAAGAACTCATCATTATGAATGGAATTGATATATTCTTTTCGTTCCTGGGTATATCTTTCTGTCAGTGAAAATGGTGGTGGGTTCAGGGATAACAATGGAATTTTCGCCAATGGATCTCCTTCTATATGTCAAATGATTCAAAATTTGTCAGGTAAAGTAGAAAGCACAGGCTTCATCTTTAAAGTAACTGGCTTGTACTTTTTACTGGCAAAGACTGATACTTTGTCTGTAAACCATGGCTCCTTTGACTGGTCTCCAAGGATATTGGATCCATCTAAATTATACATATA